>UXGC01000312.1:0-160352 GCA_900480045.1 Eurytoma adleriae
TACTAACCGCGCCCAATGTTGCTTAACTTTGGTGATCGGACGAGAACCAGTGCTTTCAACATGGTATGAACGTTGACGATTAAAACTGTATACTCCGACTAGAAATTGTGTTAGGGTGATTATTGGGAGCCCTCAAAAGGCACCTGACGTTTCCTACCGTGCCCTATTTCAGACCGTTTTGATTTATGTTCTAACAACATTCAAAGGCACTTGAGTATTTTTCTGAATTTTATCAAAATTAGATAAAAAGAACTGAGCGCGCGAAGCGCAATAATTTTGCTAGTTTAAGTAAAAATTGCATTGTTACAGTAATTCATTAAATACGTAGATCTTTTTCATACACTCCGAGTCCAAAAGTGCGCTTCGTTACTCACAAAAGAATCAACGGATTAATGCTTTTAAAAAATATTAATAAGTCGATAAATATTTTTTTTAACGATGGCAGTTTGACAAAAGTATTAAGTGTACGATTGATCTTAATCATTATTTTAAATTATAAATTAAATAACATCTCATAAGTATTTTTATAATTAAATCGCCATATAATTGGTAACCACTTTTTTAGTTATCAATTAAACCGCTAATTAATTGATCATTAAATTTTCAATTACAAATAGAAAATGAGTAATTACGCATTTTTGCAACCCCGGATAGATTTACGCAAAAATCAAATGCATGTGCTTGCGCGCGGGCGTGCATGCGCGTGTGTGCGTGTATACGTTCGTTAAAAAGATATTTTTACACGAAATTAATCTTGTTATAAATAATGTACCTAACAAAAGAAAATCAATCTGCATTAAAATTACTATTTATAAACCTTGTTTATTTTGAAGTTAACAAAATATAATGAAACGACGTTTGAAACGCGAATAAATGCAGTGAGATGATAAATCAACCGCATCATTTTACTTAAAAAAAAAAGAATACAAATGCTCAAAGTCATGGTAGATGAATGAATCCAGGCCAGTGTATAGTAATTACTACGGGGGCGTATCGTCCACCGACGTCGGACGCATATCTAGTCGGCGGGTGTTGGGTTTCACGGGGCGTCGACGTCCTCGGTCCCGCGAGCGCACTCTTTTCGATGGTACGTCGCCACGTTGAAACCACGACGCGCCTTCGGAACGACCCTTGGCCTCTGGTCCAGCAAAATTTACGGAAAAAAGTGAGAAAAGCCGGAAAACATGAGGCTCGTCCTTGGGGTACTTTTGGCACTGCTGGCTACGTGCACCGGGGGCATCCTCGAGTGCAACGACATCGGATCCAAGTCGCCCGAGCTGAGACTGAGGAGACACCTGTTCTGCGAATACGACCCCTCCATCAGGCCTGTGACTAAAAAAAATTCGACGATCAAGGTCACCGTCAACCTTATGCCTACAATGATGGATTTTGTAAGTGAAAAATATTCGTTTTTTTTAACACACTCACATAAGGTTTTCACTTATTTTACTTAAAAAGCGGAAAAGAAGTGGTCAGTTTTAGACTTAGCGGGAATAAAACGGTAGCAAGCAAGAAATACTTTATCGCCCGCTAAAATGTTTAGTTATCAGTAACTATTTAAATAAATCATCGTTGACTTATATTTAAACTAGATCGTGAAATACGCGGAAAAAATGATCATAAGATTCAAGATTTTATACAGTAGATTTAGATGTAAAATGTCAAATTCATTTAATTTTAATAAGGATCATTTTCATTCCGTGGAGTACCGTAAAACCCTGATTGCCAGTTTTAAAACATCAGTTACTAGGATACGCAGACTCACTTTATATGCCTAAAAATGCATAACTCGATACAAGCGTCACAAAAAAGAAAATATTTTAATCAATTTTTTACAAATAGCATTTATCTCTTACCTTGCTCTGTCACAGGTCGATCGAAGTGGCATGTTTATATTACATACATGGCTATTTATGGTAAATATAAAATCGTAAGTAGCTAACATTTTTCTTGTACGTATAGAAAAGTGTTAATAAACTCTTCCTTGCGCAGCATTGGCAGGACGAGCACTTGACGTGGAAACCTGAAGATTTTGAGGGTGTATCTGTGCTGCACGTAAGAAGCGGCGAAATATGGGTACCCGATTTTTCTCTGTACAATGCGTAAGTCCACAGTAATTGTCACCTATACATTTGTATTTATGAAACATCTATTTCAAACTTTACTGTTTATTTTAGAGGAGAAATTAACGCAGCGCAAGGAGGTATACCTTCGACCATCTGCCAAGTGTTCAGTAACGGGGATGTGGTTTGTGTGCCAGCGATAAAAATGAGCTCGCTCTGCGAGACGTCTTACACGTACTGGCCTTACGACACTCAAAAGTGCAAGCTTCGATTGGGTTCGTGGTCCCACACTGGCGAAGAGATCAACTTTGAGTTTAGCGATCCATCTGTAAGATTTCACTTGCATCATTTTTCGGATGACATCCTTTTTTGTAAAACTTCATTCTTTTGCCGGTTAATCATAGATCATGATGGATCACTACGTGGATAACAAGGAATGGCTGCTCAGCAATTATTCAACTAAAAGGGTCGCTCCGAAGTATCACTGCTGCCCGAACGATTCCTTCCCAACGCTTTACGCAACCTTTAACCTGGAGAGACATTCGCCGATGCTTCACTCGGTTTACATTACTCCGGTTGTTGGTAAACTATGGAATTGTTATATTTTTATTATCTTTATCAAGCCTAAATTTGGTGACATAGTGATTGATCAAGCTGTTCGATTAATTGAGAAATAAAGGAAATTAATTAATTGATTTATTCCAGTTTTGATGGTTATCACTCTGACTGTACTGTGGCTGGACTCGAGATCAACAGAGCGAATTTCTCTTGGCGCTCTAAATTTCGTTTGTCACATACTGTGCATCTACGATCTCCACTGGATGCTTCCTGTAAACGGACCTAATCCTCCTCATATCTGTAAGATTTTCATACTTTTGTTTATATTCAGTAAGCAAATATCATCATTTAATAGTTATTTTCGTGCGTAAAAGTTGATTCTCGGAAGAGGGTGAGTTTAGCGCCCGAGATAATCACACTCTTCCGGGGATCATTTTTTGCACGCGTATCGAACAATATTTTATAATACGAGAGCGAAAAACGCCATTCTATCGTACGCTTGCTTGCGATAAGTAAAAATTTATGCACAAATTTTGTTAAAATTACGCTGAATCTGACCGTTAATACTTTACGAATTAATGTATAGTCGTGAGAGGGTTTACTTATACACTAGTAAGTTTGACTCAACAATTATTGTAACTTTTGTCTGAATCTAATTTTGGATGATATGAAAAGCTCCGTAAAAATAACTTAGATTTTCCCGCAACAATTACAGAGCTTTCTCTATTATAACAACTTATAAGCGGAGCTTTTCTTGTATAAATATCGCGAAGCTTTCCGTGACTTAGTAATACTCAAATTATTACTATTAAGTTTTGTTTATTTATTTGTATTACCAATGAAATTTTGATAACATTAATTTCGTATCTTAACTAAAGGATTTAACTCCAATATTTCTTTTTATCTGTGCACCAACTTTCTCACCAATAAGTTTTATCACGTAATTTTTAACTGTTTACAGTGAGCTTCACCGTAATTTTCAATCTTTACAAAAGTAGCGATAAAAAAGTGAATAGCACCTACACTAACTAACGACGAAATTCCCGTTTCAAGTGCTCTTCTACCGGGACTCCATGGCGCTGGCCACCTTCGCGATGATCGTGACGAGCCTGCTGCGCAAGCTGCAGTCGACGAAGGCGGCGGCGCCCGGCTGGATCGTTTCGACGGTGACGCTGGTGGCGAACAACCGGGCGGGTCGCCTGCTGCTGCAGGACGGCGGCGCCCGGGAGCTCGACGACACCGTCCAGGATGTCGAGGAGAACTCGGAGGCGACCCTCGCCGAGGCCACGAGGAAACTCCAGCCGGACGCTTGGCGGAAGCTCTCCATCGTCGTCGAGTGGCTCGCCTTCTTCGTCGGTCTGTTCGCGTACATAGTCATGATTTTCCTCCTGGTCCCGATGTCGGGATACCCGACTAGGACTAAATTCTACGAGGCCACGTAAAATTTGGGACGTTTAATCTCATCGACTACGTTTTTTTTACGAATTGTTTTTGTATGGCAATGTTCTTTTGCAGTTAATTTTAGAGAATTAAGTAGGCTATTTTAAGGGGTAATACTCATTTATTAACTTTTTTATCATTTTTTTAAGAAGATAAATGCTTCCTTTACTGCAGTCAAAGAGTAATATGACCACAAGGTATTACTTAGGAAAATTTTGTTTAAAAGGTTTAAGAAATCGACTTTTCGAGCTTACTCATGATAATGTCAATTTGGGCATAATTAGAGTGCATTATTGCTAGAAATTTTATCTATAACTTATTTATAACATATAATACTTAAACCATCAAGCGCATAACAAGTTTCTTTCTTAGTTTATTTCATCTTTTTTTTAAATAAATTGGAGAAAATCACCCGTAATTTGGTGGTCATAGTCTAGTATTATCCCTTAATTCACGTGTAAACGCAACGCGTTCTAAAAAATAACAAGGAGTTTAAATTTTTCAAAAGTTACACGCGCATCAAAAAATTTAATATGTTTATGTATTAAAATTATTTTAAATAAAATATTCGAAATTATTTGTGTGTTAAATACTTCCTTCTAAACCTTCATTTAGAGAGCTTTAATTCAAATATTTTGCGAAATCTCATTTTAATTTAAATATTTTAATCGAGATTAAGGAAAAGTAAATAAAATTGAAATTCAAACTTCCAATTATAGATTCAAAATTTTTTTATAAATTGTTGAAAAATTATTTTTTAATTCTAAAATTAGCCACCTTCTGTTCATAAAATGACGAATTGCCTAAATAAAAATACATCAGATGAACGTAATAAGATAATCTAGATATTTTTAGAATAAAATATTTAGAAAATTAGTGTGACAATACGAATATCATTAATATATAAAATGTAGTAGCTCACTGTGCATATGTAGGGGGAGGGAATTGAATGCGAGTGCTCAAATCATCATCCGAATCTGAAAAATTGATGACAAGTGAAGAAAAGGAAGCCTTGTATTTACCTTCCCTTCTTTCCCATTCTCTTACGTGCATGAAATGAGGTATTTTTCATTCACGTCTATATAAAAACTATTATTATTACGTACTATTCGTAACACGTTTTAGAGGCGGTAAACCGTGCGATTTGTCGCATCAATATCGGATTTCACTGGGCGTATCTGTTTCACTACAGTTTCAGATTGCTTCAATGATGTAGAGTAAGTGGAGTCATTCCAGCGGCACGAACTTTTGCGAAACCTTCCAAAATGTACCGTACTTAGTGGTTTTTCTTACATCAACTTTTAACACTTGTATTGTTATCAAAAGTATCAGTGAGCGCCTTAATTATACTTAATACAATACCGATGTGCGCCCAGTGAATAAGTTTTTTGCATCGCCGACCAGCGTCAGATGTACTCTTCGGCGGGGCGTCGTTGTCCTTGGTCCATCAATTGCACTTTTTTCTACGTGAAACTCGCGACTTGCATTTAGATAGACCCTTTTCTTCTTATCCTGTAAAACAGCGAAACCGTAAATAGAAGGAAAAAAGGGAGAAAAAGCAGAAAACATGAGGTTTGTTCTTGGGATACTTGCAGTCCTGCTGACGGTGTGCATAGGGGAGCTCCTCGGGTGCAACATCATCGGATCCAAGTCGCCCGAGCTGAAGCTGAAGAGACAGCTGTTCTGCGATTACGATCCTGCCGTCAGGCCCGTCACGCGTGAAAATAACACGGTTAACGTCATGGTTGTCCTTATACCTGCGTTTATGGATTTTGTAAGTTACAAGAGCGTCGTTTTTAATTAATTTTTAATGGCCAACAACCTAACTGGTAATAATGTGCAATTAGTGTGCATTAAAAATCGCCATTTAGTAGAAACATTTGTAGATAGGAAGTAAATAAAATATTTAAATATTTTAGAATAGCTAAATAATTTTCTAGCCCCAAAAACGCAATTCATTAACACTTTTACTTTCTCGCCATTAGCAATAAGTGCCTATTTTTTTTAGTCATTAAAAAATTCTTCAAATTGAAATATGAAATTCATATCAAAATATTTTTTGTTTGTTTAAATATTTTACAATATCTTGCGAGAGATTTTTCATAAGCAGTATTAAGTTCAATTTGCACCTTCTTTTATTACAGGAAGAACGAAGTGGCATGTTTATATTACATTCGTTTATATTTCTGGTAAATATAAAATAGTAAGTACAGATAATTTACTTGTGGATGTAGAAAAACATTAATAAACGCTTCTTCTTGGCAGCAATGGACAGATGAACATTTAACGTGGAATCCTGATGATTTTGAAGGTCTAACTACGATACACATAGAAAGCGACCAAATATGGGTACCGGATTTTTCTTTTTATAATTCGTAAGTCTGGAGCATTCAATTGCTCGTATCCTCGATATATATCGGTGGCTTCCCGGCAAAAGGGTACAACTCCACTTTTTGTGAAAATTGAAATACAGACTGCGAATATTTAAAGGATCCGTTTTAATTTGTTAGAGGAAAGGTGACTAAAAGGTAATTACCAGCGAAAATGCGAACTGCGTGTAAAAGGCTGTAACTCCAATGTTCTCAGCATAAGGGTATAAGGCCCTTGGCAAAATAGAGGCATTGAAAAATAAAAAAAAAACTCAAATATTAGCTGGTGAACGTATAATAAAAAGTGGATTTATGCCCTTTTGCCAGGATTGGCAAATCACAGATGTTTACTATTTATAGAAACAAATAGATGCGATTTAAACTTAACTTTACACCACTTATTTTAGAGGCGGATTTAGTGGAATTCAAAATCGCGTAGGTATACCTCACACTACTTGTCAATTAAGCAACAACGGGGTGGTAACTTGTGTACCAGCGATAAAAATGAGCTCACTCTGTGAAACCTCTTACACGTACTGGCCCTACGACAATCAGACATGCGAGTTTCGTTTGGGCTCTTGGTCCCACACTGGTGATGCGATCAATTTTTTGTATCGCGATCAAACGTCCGTAAGTCTTCAGAAGTTACTGTTATACACCACTCGAAAATAGAAACGTCGAAATCAACGTTGAACATTGAAAATCAACGTTCATGGAACCTTGCAGATTTTGATTGATTTAAAGTATTAATATTGATTAAAGTAAAAGTTTATTTTCAATCTTAAAAGTGAAGGTTGAAGTCAAAGATTATAACGAATGTTTAAGAAATATTGAAATGAATGTTGAAATATGAAAAAACGAGTGTTTACGAAATATTGAAGTGAACCTTGAAAATGAACGTTGAAAAACAATTAGGTATTCAACAACTATTTAGGAAATTTTGAAATTAGCCTAGAAATTCAACATTCGAAATTGAGATTTACAAGCGTATGAGAACATTTGAAATCAACGTTAAACAGGTTCCATCACCGTTCAACGTTGATTTTCAAATTTCAACGTGCATTTCAACATTTATTTCAAGGTTTCTATTTTCAACCGGGACGTGGCTGACCTGTTTTTGTAAAAATACGCATCTCTTTAGATTAACATGAAGCATTTCGAGGAAAATAAAGAATGGCTAATTACGCATTACACGGTTGGAAAGGATGCTCCATCATATTGTTGTCCGAACGAAACTTTCCCGTCGCTTCGTACTACTTTTTACCTGGAGAGGCATTCGTCAATACATCATTCAGCTTTCATTACTCCTCTTATTGGTAAAATATTTTTATTAACTTGTTAATCGGATAATTGCATTAATTGCAATTCATTGCTTATTAATTTATTTCAGTTTTGATGACTATTACTTTAACAGTACTGTGGCTGGATTCGAGATCCTTAGAGCGCATTTATCTTGGCGGTCTAAATTTCATTTGTCACTTATTGAGCATGAACTATCTCCACTGGTGGCTACCTGTAAACGGATCTACTCCTCCTCATATCTGTAAGATCTGATTATTTAATTACGAAATTTTTCATAAATCAATTTTGGAATGTACTCAATGACATAAAAGTTTGAAAATATTTTTTAAAACGAATCCTTATAGTTATTTTGGAGTAATTATAGCTTTTGTACAGTAATTACCGAAACGATTAGAAATCAAAATAACAAGTACTTGTTTTTTCCTGATAAAAAATGTATGTTTCTGAACGGCAATTAATTATTTTTCACGTCAATCATAACTTTTATTTGAATTGAGGAGATATTCGCCCGTAAATTAGCGGAGCTTTCATTTTATGAAGTTTTTTCTGTATAAATTATGAAGCTGTGCATATTCAATTTTCAAATTTAACAAATTGTCGCAGATTCTAATAGTGAGAGAATATAGAATAATAGTGATTTTCAATTTAACTTGAAAATTCTCTGCATATTAACGATTGACGTGTATCTCGGAAATCATTTTTGTGTCTCGAATTTAAAATTATGCTTCTAAATTATTACTATTCCAAAAGTATTAGCCCACCTAACAAGTAAACCTTCCGGATACTCCATAGAGTATCAGGATCCGGTTGACAGACCTGTTTAACCTGACAAATACCAAAAAGCGTAGAAAAAGAATTAATCATAAAATCGTCAATTTAAGTACTCTTCTACCGAGACTCGATGGTGCTGGCCACCTTCACGATGATCGTGACGAGCTTCCTGCGGCGGCTGCAGTCGACGGAAGTCACTGCGCCCAGCTGGATCGTCGCGACGGTGACGCTGGTGGCGAACAACCAGGCGGGCCGATTCCTGCTGGCCGGCGGTCAAAAGCTGGACGACGTCGACAACAACGTCGAGGAGAACTCGGTGGTGGTACTCGCCGAGACCAAGGGAAAGTTGCAGCCAGATTCCTGGCGGAAGCTTTCCATCATCGTCGAGTGGATCGCCTTCTTCGTTGGCCTGTTCACATACATCGTCATGATTTTCCTTCTAGTCCCGACGTCAGGATACCAAACTAAGGCTAAATCTTATAACGCCACCGAACGAATCGTTTGATTGTAGCTACTAATTTGCGTTTACGAGTTGTTTTTATGTAGCAATGTTCTTTTCAGTGATTTTGGAGGTTTAGAAACGATGGAATATTTTACAATAAAAATTTTCTTTTATATAATCATCAAGAGTAAAATACTCATTTCGAACCGGTGCGCCTGATAAAATATGGAAAAGCAATAGATGCGTATTTTTTCTTTCCTTAATCTTCAAAATTTCATGTGACATCACGATTGTACATTAATACATTATATAGCTATAATACGTTTTGATGACATCACAAACATAGTAAATTTTAATCTGCTGTATCTTCGTTAATAAACGTTAAATTGAAAAAAGAAAAAATACGTTTCATAAGACTAATCTAAAAAATGCCACGAGCACATCAAATGAACATAATCGAATAAGCTAGATATTTTTAGAATAAAATGTTTTTATAGTTAGACAAGTATAATACGACAATGCAATATCACTAATAACAGATAAAGTACTATTCAGAACACACTTTTGGGGGCGGCGAACCGTGCCACTTGTCATCAATATCATGTCAGGTTTCACTGGGCGTATCTAGTTTTACTACGGTTCCAGATTGCCTCAATGATGTGGAGTAAGTGGAGTCATTGCAGTGACTCGAGCCTCCGCGAAACCCTCCAAAATGCACCGTTTAAACGTACTCATTGGCATTTTTCTTATTTTAACCTTCAATACTTTTATTGTTGAATCGAGATTATCAGTGAGCGCCTGCAAGGATATAACAGGCCAATCAGTTGAGCTTCGCTTGAAGAATCACTTGTTCTGCGACTACGACACCGACGTGCGCCCAGTGAATAGGACATCGACTAATAAAACCGAAGTTGGCGTATACTTTATGCCGAAACTCGTTGATTTCGTAAGTACTAAAACATAAAGAACCAGATTATTTGATGATTGAAAGTAAAACTAAAATTATTTTTATATGAACAAACTTTTTTGTTCGAGGATTTATTATTTAGAAAAATTGAGTTGTACCTATATGGGAGTGTGGGGCATACCCACAATACGCCTTTAAAAAATCGTATGCGTGGCCCACTGTGCTCCGCTCTCCCCTAGATACTTTTAAAAAAACTAAAAAAAATTTTGTATTTCTTCGTATTTTAATATTTAGTTACTAAATTTAATAAGTAATGATTTTTTAAATATATTTGTATATATCTTTTAGGAGGACTTGACAGGTACACTTACAGTACACGCATGGGTAGCTATGGTACGTACCATATAAGAAAAACAATATAAGTAATTGGAGATAGCAATAAAAAATGGTTTAAATAAACTGCATTTACTATTTTTAATTAATGAATTATTTTTGCTTTAACGCAGAATTGGTCGGATCCACATCTAACGTGGAACCCTGACGATTTTGAAGGCACATCGTCACTCCACATTTCAAGCATCGACATTTGGATACCTGACATAACGGTTTTCAATTCGTACGTACTACTTATTACCTTAACATCATTTTTTTTTTTTTAATTTTAACAAAGAAGTAACCCAATGATTTTAACAGAAAATAATCAGATAAAAATATAAATTCAGGGGTGATTTCGACGAGGATCAGACAGGCTTCCCAACGACCGAGTGTGGCCTGATAAACGATGGAAGCATAATGTGCGTACCGATGATGAAAATGGTAGCTCATTGCGACGGCAACTACGCCAATTATCCCTACGACGTGCAAAATTGCACGATCAACCTGGCTTCGCGGGCTTATCAGTCCGAGGAAGTTTCTCTGTTTCTAGCTCACAAGGTATATTTTACAATGTGTTTATACACACTTGTACTCAAGTTTTTATACTTTAGTATACTTTTAAACATTTATATATACATTTATAAATATTTTTACTCATTTCACTGTTGAAATTTAGAAATGTGTTCTAGTATACAAAAATGTATGTAAACAATAGTGTAATAGTGTACAACTACGCAAAAGAGTGTAAATGTCTGTCTAAAAACTGTTTACAACTGTGTCAATTCGAGGATATTCTTTTACTAGGGAAGCTCTTTCCCAAGAGAAAAATGAAAATATTTCTTTGCCGTTTTAGATATACAAACAGGAGTTACACGCGAGCACGGATTGGGAGGTTTTGCAAGCATATGCCACGACTAAACTGCAAGATTTTATGCTGAATACAAATCAAAGCTCACAAGTCTTTACTCTCAATTTTGTAATACAGAGGAGAGTTTCCACTGTGCACATTTTTTACGTGTCGCCGGCAATTGGTACGAAAGGATTGAAATTATCGCTGTTCGTTATAGATCATTTATAGCCTGGTGTACAATTTGAAAATGACTTCCTTTCAGTTTTAATGGTGATGACACTGACTATACTGTGGTTGGATTGCCAGTCATCAGAGAGGATGATAGTAGCTGCCATCACTTTTATTTGCCACTTGATATTTATTCAGGAACTTCATCAAAGCGTTCCGTACAATGGTGGAGTCATGCCGAGTCTGTGTAAGTTTTCTATCTTTGTACATTTGCTCATAATGTAGAAGAGGGAAAAGTTAATGTAATCACTCATTTTTAGAAAAAACTGAGTCTGTCTAAGTTCGACGGGCTCTGTTTTTAGTTTAATCGAGTGTTTTTTCACTCTTTCACTTTTTAAGAGCGAGAAAAATAAAATTATCTTTTGAAAAAGCGCACTATTCTTCATCTGTAGAGAGTAGGGGGATTAATTGATTTGTAATAAATAGATATGTACACTGAATCGCGTGAAACTTTGGTGATAATCATGTAAAATCATACGATAAACGGGTTATCAGAAGGGACCATCTCATAAGCAGGTAAAATCATGTGTAAATTAGATGATAGTAATGTGAAAGTCATTAATGATAATCTTGCAAAATCACATGAATTTCGTTCAATATACCCATTATGTGCAAATTTGCGCTAATTTAGATGTGCGAACCATGCAATTATAATTTGACAATCAACTGATTTTCATGTGACATATGCATTTCTATATGGAATAAAAGCCTGAAAATAACTGTTGCTTTAAAAACATTAGAAAAAAAGAACTGACATTTATTCAAAGTCTCATTTTGCTATGATATCAAAAAGAAAAGATATAAAACATTTGGTTGATGAATGAAAATCAGATCAAATGATTATCGCACCACATTACTAATTATCAGATAATTATCATAGTGTGTATAATTTTACGAGTCGAATTGTATTCATAAAGTAAGTCTTGGCAAAATTAAGAAAATATGCTGCCATCCCCTGGTGAAAAAAATATTTGTTTAAAAATATTTATAAGTGTTTAAAAAGATTAAAAATGTTTAAAAGTGTGTACTTCTGCTAATATTTCTGCAGGAATTAGGAACATTAAAAAAAATAAACATTTTTAAACACTTTTGAACAATTTTAAACAAAAATTTCGAAGAAAATATATCTCAGCCTCCTCCGACAATACAATTTCTTTAAATTCATAAATTTCTGAAATACATTAAAAGAAATGTCTGCATCGACTCACCAGTTATTTTCCGCATCCCCGATAAACAGTGCAATTTTACGAGAGCTCGTTCTTCCTGACGGCGTTCGCCCTGATTTTCACGGTGCTGCTGCGCGAGCTGCAGTGCCTGACGACGTCGGCGCCCGGCTGGATCACCGCGGCGACGTCCGCAGTGCTGCAGAGCCGCGCGGGCCAGCTGCTGCTGCTCAGCATCCTGGACCCGAAGGCCTCGCTGTTCCTGGAGGAGGCGGCCGACGACAACGCCGACCTCGTCCGCCCGGGCAAGAAGCACACCACCTGGCACTACGTCGCCCTGCTGCTCGGCTGGCTCGCTTTCATCGTCGTCTTCCTCGTCTACCTCGTCATGCTAGCGGTCTACCTGCCCACCCGCGCCGCCGCCCGAGTTTGATGCGGAGGATTCGACGTCTGTACGCTTCGCCGGATTTTCTTTAATGTCTTGGGCTAACTGTAGGAAAAAACTGCAGAAGATTGAATAAAGAGTGTGTAAATGCTTGATGAGATGATTAGTAAAAATCCTCAGATTTCTGTACGGGACTGTTGCATGTAGAAATTATAGTTGTGGAAGTCTTTTTTCGTCATTCTGCGTAAGAACTTGGTTTCTTGTGTGTAAAAACTCTGGCTCTTGTCTTTTATTGCAGATTTTAGATTCTGACAGATTTCTATGCGGATATTTGCAGGATATACTGTGCACTTTTCTGTGAGTCTGTAAAAATCAAAAAGATCTTGATATTTATTCCTGTTGAGATGGTTCTCTTGTTTGTTTTTCAAATAATATTAAAAAGTATTACAAAAATATATAATCCTAATGTAAAGTATGCACCTTAAGTTTCAATTGTAATTTTAATCCAAATTATAAAATAGTTAGAATGCAAATTTTAACGCCAAATTTTGAACATAGATTTCTGTCAAAAAAATACATCTTATATTAACTACTTGATAGAAAACAATTAATTTTTCACAGAACTAAAACGAATTTTCTAAAGCATTATAGTTGTCAACTTCAGTCATAAGTACAACCTTATAACTGTTTTGTAAAAAAAAATATATTACAGATTAATAAGAATCGTACGAAAAATATGACTAACTAAATTTCAGACTTAAAATGTAGAAAATACACAAATTTAGCGACACTTATTTTCAATCAATTTTCTGAAATCTTTTCCATTAAATTTCTTACTCCAATTTTCTTAGTTCGATGTTATACAATATCTTTACAAATCCTGAGATTGTTCGACTTGTCCTATTTACTCCGAAACGCATAACATTTTTTGACAAAAGAAAATATGTAACTTTCATACTGATGGTAAATATTACAAAGGTAAAACACTAAATCGCTTGCTATTATTTTTATGTCATTAAATTTTAAGGATTTTATTTTCAATTTCATCATTATGAATGAGGTACAACGTGGTATTTTATAAATACATTTATTTATAAAATAATGATTCGCAATTCATCTAATTTATCGCATCTTCACATATATTTATAAACACATTACTAACATACAATCTTTCAGAATAGTAAAATTAGTTTCGCAAAAAAATAAATTTTAAAAACTGAATAATGTTAAGGAATTGTTTTCCTTGGCGATGGTACGTCAATATGCATTAGATACTTTTTTTACAGCGTCTTTTTAACCACCAAATATTCTTACACTTCTTACATTATATACACATGAGCATCAAAATGTTTATGATGGTAAATACAATAATGGTTTTTTTATAAGATTTGCTACACGGTGAAATAACTATAAATTAACAAATTTTAGATTGTAAATCATTGTAATAAGAAAACTTTTTAAGTATAGTCGGTTTTACATCAATATAAATCATTTTTTGATAAATTTTATTCTTCATGAAATTGAAGATAAATAAAGTTCATTTAGACGTAATCTAATTAAATGTGTCCTGCAGTCAATTAACTTCAAAATATACACGGTTTCATTAAATGAACGATTAAAATGTTAAAATAACTGAAATTAATTGATAACAAAACACACTCATAACATTTTTACTACATATTTTCAAATAGTAATGACTATTAAATTTATTAGTAACTGCCTCTAATGTATTTGATTGCATTCAAGAATTACGTAAAAAAACTTTTAATGGAAAGTTTTGATAATGTCTGCATTTGCTATTGGAATGCTTATTCTGCAACATAATAAATATTAAAATAGAACATAATTTTACATAGAATGATAAATTAATTGGAATTATATAAATAAAAACTCTACATTTTAAAAAAATTCTTAAGTAATAATTGCAGAGAAGAATCATTTAAAGAAAAATTAAGATTAGCTTTAGCGTGTATAAATAATTAAATAATTGTTTGTACAAACTAAAAGCTCTAGCGCTTTTTAAAATTCGAAACAGAAAATGATAGGTATGAATGAACACTTTCCATTTAAATTTAGCTTCTGTATAAAACGACTCCAACAATTAACTGTAATCAATGCATTCACGCAATTCTATGCTATTATTTTTCATGGTGGAATTTTAGTATTTGCAATCAAAAAAACATTAGGATTCGATATTTTTTAAACGTTTTTATAACTTTTTTTAAAAAATTAAATTTTAATAAAATAAAGTAAATAAGCGATATATTAACTAAAATAAAGCTAACAACAACTGAAATGTATCGAAGATTTAAACAGGCACGATTTTACTTTTCAGCCTCTAATGTTTTTGGAATAACAAGAGATTTATCAAAAAGTAATTTACTGTGACTGGTAAAGGAGGTACTTCTTTAACATATTTGGCAAAGGAAGCGAATCAACAGCAGTTCTTTTTGTATGTTGTAATATGGCATCTCTACATGCACTTTGTAGCGTTAATGAAGCTGCAACAAACAAAATATACATGATTATTAACATTTTAAATAATTTTCTGAAGCGCGAAGCCATAAAATACATACCACCATATAATTGTACAATTCTAACTTGTTTTGTTGTACCATAAACATCAACAACAGCATGCAGAGGTCCTGCTTTGTAAGGGATATCTCTTCCAACAACACCTTGATCTTCACCATTGATAATAAAATGCATTTCTGCTTTGTCTGAACCAGCTTGTGGTACATACATAACTCCTACTCTACTTCCAGTGTCTGTTGGCAAAATATTTTGAGAAGAACCAACAATATTTGGCCTTAAAGCGCTATATGGTATAATTCCTCGGGAAGTGTGAACATTAACCCCATCGGTCATAAGTCTTTTTTCTCTTACAGGAATTCCTTCTCCTATTAACAGAAAAAATAATATTAAAATATTTTAAGCAGATTCTTAATTAATACTAAGAAGTAATTTTTACCGTAACCAGTTCCTGCAATTCCCTCAAAACTATCCCAAATGTTTAAACTTTCAGTCATAGCAAACACCCAACTGGATCCCATTTTCATTAAATTTGGTAAAGCTGCATCATAATGAGCAATTTTTGACTCATCAAAGTTAACAGGATCCATCTGTGTCAAGCCTATTCTCATATGTCCACTCCATCCTCTTTCGTCTTTCTCGATTTCTAGTAAAAATATTTCACCAGGTTGCAATGGTTCTTCACTGAATACCAAAGCATTTGCAAAACTTGCTTTACGATAGGCTACAGTATTATCGTCATAGAGAATAATATTTTCTCCATGACTGGGATGAAATCTAGTTTTTGCCTTTTTTGTACTTTCAGACATTGTGGATAATGCGGAGTAACTAAAAAAATACAATATTAATTAGCACTAATAATAAAACAATTTTTTAACAATCACATAATAAGCAAAAGGTTTACAATCTAAGATACAAATTTTGTTGAGGTTATTTAATTTATAACATTTATATTTTAAAATAGTAAACAATTATATTTTTTAAATAACTAATAATATTAATAATAGCAATAAATAAACTAGACATTGTTTGATATCGTACTATTTTTTAAAAATTTCTACTTGTAGTTGATCTTATCATAAGTAGCATTCCACAACAATCATTTTGTATTTAAATGATTATTATTCGGAACTAAAAAATATGAAGAATAACCAAATCTAAACAATATTATTATCTCTTCATGAAACAAAAATAGATGAAGTAAATTTTTACCAATAAAAGTATGAAAAATTTACGCAACTTTCAAATGAGCAGATTACATAAATTGCACAGCAGCGATATTAAACTTCGAGTACAATTAAAAAAACAAAAACAAAACAGACACACCTAAAAAGTGAAAAGCAGCAACAATGAAGCAAAGAGGACTTAGTCTAACAGAATCTCCAAGATGAATCCCCACTTACTTGCGGAAGAAACCTCAAGAAAATTCGCAGCTAAGCGAATTCTCGTTGAGGTTAATCGGTCAAGCCCCTAGCGCCAGAGGAAGTCCCGTCGGTGTAAGCATGACACAAAAGCACCTCCGCGAGCTGCCGAGCCTCGGTCAGACCTTCCCCCGGGGCATTCCTCGCACTCCGGACTCAGTCCCCCGCGCGAGACTCCGAGGAGCCGAGGAGAGCGGCAAATGGAGTCGCGGACACTGGACACTCGCGTCGGATAAGAATCCAAGTATAGTTAATCTCCGTCCGCGACGGGTACTTGTAGGTACTTATGATACGATCGTGTATAGGTGCACCCGCGGGAGCAGCTCTCGAGCACCGCGGCGACGAGTACCGAATAGCGAGAGCCGAGACACGAGGATGTACACCTTGGGTCGCGCGGCTCTTTTTTTTTGCGCGGACGGACGATCGACCGCCCCCCCTGCGGTGTGTGCAGGCAGGACTCGTTGCTCCCCGGAGACTGGCGGCAACGGGTGCGCGGGTCCGCGAGAAAGCGAGAAGGAGACAGATACAGGACTGGTGTGTGGTGCTGGCGCGGGACCGCACGGGAAAGAAGAGGATGGCGAGAGCGTGCGACTATATATATGTGAGGCGTGTTTACGATCGTCGCCGCGCCGCGTTTGATCGTTGCTTCGCGCGAGTCTGCGCACTGACACCGCGCTGCGACCTGATATATAATATATAGTACATGCTGCTCCCAACTTTTCAATATTTCCCGCGCTTCCCTTGTAACTTGTAAGTTGAACTAATCACCCACTATTTTACAGATGTCAGCAGTAAAACCTGTGGAGTGACAGTCATCTGCAGCAGCTCACATGATGTTCTCACTTAATTCTGTTAGGTGTGTATGTGTGTATATGTATGACCTATATATTTAAGCATGCATGTATGAGTACACAAATTGCCGTTTCTCATCCGTGGACCGTGTTAAACGATACACGTGCAGTGAATGAATATAGGCAGATAATACGCGCACATTATTATACAACTTTACTTATGCTTCAGTTTATCTGTACGTATGTAGAGACTTTCCGTTTAAATCTATAAAGTTGTAAAAACCGAAGAGAAGAAAGATCGCAATATGCCAATTTTTAAAAATGCATCAATTATTCACCAGAAAATAATTTCGGAACCCTTATTAATAAAGTGAAACGTCCAGATTTCTTTTGTTACAACAAATATAATTAGGAAAAAGATCAATCGAACCTCGTTCTGCCAACTCGCCTGCAAGAGGATAAGAACTGTTAAACCACATTTCAATTTATTGACGAAGTTTCACGCTCTCCGCGAAGAAAAGAACTACATTAATTAATGAAAAAAAAGTACATTTCGCATAAGCTTTCCCTTTAAACAGCACACGTATTGTTTGAAATAGTTAAACGTTAAAACTGTTTAATAAACTTTCTCTTGAAAATTAATTCAAGCATTGTGTGTGGGGCGATCATCCGAGCGACTGATGATTGATCACTATTCACTCAATTCACTGATCCAAAAAGACCGTCTTTTTTCCAAGTGGTCATGGACCGTCCCGTGACAATTTGGACCGTCCAAAATGAATTAAAAAATTTGCAAGCTCATACCCTCGCGAAGCGGGAATAGTTTAATACTTATACTTATAATTAACTAACTATATGGTATCTCAAAAAGCATGTAATTCCACAACTCTGCTACAGAATTTTTAGCTATATTAATAATAAAGTAAAATAAAAATAAAAATAACTTATTAACTACATATTTTATTAGTTATTATTAATAACTAATTAACTATAATATTAAAAATAAAAGAGAGTATAAATTTTTCAATTATTTTTCAGTCAATTTATTATATTGAGTATTACATAGAAAAACACGAAAAGCTGTAATAAAAAAATCAGCATAAAAAAAGAACTCAAACCACCACTTTTTTAACATTACAGAAGTTCTCTTATGAGGAAAGATATGTAAAACAAGCGCATCTTCACTTTATTTACTTATGATTTTAATGTATCAGTCAAATTTTAGTTTAAATAAATAATTCTTACAAATAACGTATTATGAATTTTTAAAACAAACAATTTTTCAATCAAGAATAATAATATATAACTATAAATTCCAAAATCATCATCCAGGGCTCGGGCTATAACCCTGCTTAAGGTATAGAAGTATAAAGTATAATAAATTTTAAATTAACTTTTAAATCATTTACAAGCCTTTTGGAGTTTAATAAATAAAGCGTTCCCCAGCTACCTTCAATGAAATATTAATAATATTATTCAAGGGAGAGGAAAATCTAGTACGGTTCAATTCCTCGCAAAAGATACAAAAAAAATTGTATAAAAGAAAAGATATTGTTTAATTTATTATACTTTATGAAGTCGCCATATTATTGGACGTGGTCTTAAGGCCAATACCTTAGGAAGAAAAAAAAAGTCGCTATATATACTCGCACGCCCTGGGCATTTAAAACGGATGCCCACTTTCGGAATACACCCAATTTCGGAAGGTTCCGTAACTTCAACGCGATTTTAACGAATTACGGAATTAACACTGAAATCGGGCACGCGAGTTTTGGAACACGCCCACTAACTATATAAGAAAAGTATAACACAATTAAAGTCTTGAATAAATACCTATAAATACCAACTCAATAATTGTTTAGTCTGTATATCCTCCGAGAAAAATAAAATACTGCAGAATCTGAAAAGAAGAAAAGAACCTGGAAGTAAAAGTGAAGAGTAAAAAGCCCGAGTAATTGCGTAGCTCTGACTCAAGGAAAAAGGCGCGCGGTGCACTTGCATTCGAATTATTTTTCGCTGCGAATAGAAGCGAAAGAGCCGAGGCGCGCAATCGTTCAAAAAGCACGTCGTTGGCGCAAATGGGCATTTACATTCCGCGGCGTTTGCTCCTCTCCTTTTTTCGCGGGCGCCCGGGCTTTCTTAGGCGCGCACAAAGAAAGGAGAAAGCCCCGCGAATTTCCGCCGAGTTATAATTAAATGCGGGAAACGGTACGACGTGCCGGGTGTCAACCGGTCATCTCGCGCTTACTCGACGCGTCTACGAGAGATTGTAAATCAGTGCCTTAAGTAGTCCAGGATTAGCCTTCACGCCGTTTTTGATTGTAGAAAAAAGGGTCTAAGACTGCGAATTACGTGCTGACGCATTTTACGCGCGTAAAATTAATAATGTTTTTGTTTAAATTTTATAATAATAGACAACACCTACTAGTAATTAGTACTATAGTAGTAATAATTTTAGAATTATAATATCTACGTTTAGTTTTAATTGAATTTAGAATTCAATTTTGTCTTTTATGTAAGGACTTTAGTCCGTTTAATAATAAAATAAATAAAAATAAATAAATAATTTAAAATAAATTCTTCACGTGCAATTTCAATAAGTTTTTAGACAAGTTTCTCTAGTTTACGTTGATTGAAAAAAAATGCTACACTTTTGGATGTATGATTGTAAGGCAGTAAAACCACGAGAAATCGTACGAACCGAAGAAATAATAGATACCTAACTATGAATAATAATTGAAGATTGCTTGCTCTTTGTGTAGGAGAAATCGCTTAGGCAAAAGGATTTTAGATGTATATGCAATAATTTTTTGTATAATTATAGTATTAGTAATATCATTTGTTGCAATTGCTAAGAGAGATAACATGTTTATACTGAAAACAATTTTTAGTTATAAAAAATGATTTGTATTTTGTTTTTTCGTGTAGTTATGCAGAAGAGAATTGTAGAAATAGTCCTGTAATTGTTAACTATTTTACTAATTTCCAAAATCATTTTTATGTTATAATTTTATTACTTACGATATAATTGTTTTGTTACAGATTTCTAATACTTATTATCTAGTATTGCTTGCGTAAATTAGTGCTAGGTATACTGTTCAAAATATGCTCAGGAGATTCTCTGGGACTACACAAATTCGTTAGTATTGCAACAATTGTGGTAATGGAAAATTCTTAGTAACAATAACTTGAAAAACCTTATTCAGTCTGTATATCCTACAGACATTCACAAAAAATAAATAAATAATGATTAACATCAAGATTATACTGATATTGGCTACTAAATTACACACGTTTCAAAGTTTTATTTGGATTAATATTGAGTACTGGTTTAGTTAGTTTATTTTTATGAAGAAATATTAATTCTAATTTGCACACTTACCGCCCGCTTTATGAAAGTATTTCACATTCAAGCATCGGATTTTATTCCACGTGTAATATAGACTGCGGCGGCTTTGGAATTATACTCTTCCCTCTTGGATTACTAATATTGATGCAATTAGATTTTAATCTATAGTCTCTAATGAGTGTTTTTCTCATACATTCTATTATATTTTCTATTTTTGTACGACATTATTATGGAATAAATTTTTGTAAGTGCATAAGGGCTAAAAAACGTTAAAATAAACAAACAAATAAAATAAATGGTGGCGTAAAAAAGAAATTATGAATATAATGATTTTTGAAATAAATTGATGCCCTTACACTATATCGCTATATAGATATACAAGAAAGGTGGACGTTTTCCTTTATAGTTATATATTTGAAACGATCAATGTAGTTTGCGGAATTATGCTATTATTTTATCATTACAATTATTATTCTGTGTAATATATACTTCATTTAACAATATATTAAAATAAAATGTTTCCTCTTGATATCTAAAACTCTTGCTTTTCACTCGCTTTCCCTTAAAAATTAAACCTTCAAAGTATTAAATCGTGATTTTCGAACTCGTTTGGAGTATGCTGTCTTAATTTAAAATTTAAAAAGTATAAATTTTTTTAACGCAACTTAAGTAAATTGGGCTGTACAACCCGTAAACTTCTAAACTGTACTTTGAACCACGAAAAATTGTATACAAGGTTTCCCTTTTTCGATAAATTTTACAAATTACGCAATACAATTTTACAGTGGCGCAACAAACTCTAGTTTCGACTTAATTAAAAAATAAACATCGTATCAAATATTACATTACAGACGCACATATGCGACATAGAACGTGCACGTAATACAACCGATCCAGATAAAATTTTACATAATCCAAAATACCCGTCTACCCAAAGCTGAAAGTATCTCGCAATTACAAGTATAGCTGCGCGCACAATCGGGGTAAAGCAAACTACTTTGCCGCCGCGGCGAATCAATTAAAAGGCGCTCGGCGTAACCAACGACGCGTCGCTGCACTTCGGTAAAAGCGGAGCCGATCGTCCAGCCCCAATTCGCCGCCAATTACAAATCACCGCAGCGCGCGCCGCTCGTCCCGCATAATTTATTCAAACGATGCATTTCTCTCTCTCTCCTTTTCTCTCTTCGCGCTTGGCGAGGAAAAAAAAAGTTGCGAAACGTCGAAAGTGCGGCGGCGCGCGCGCACGTTGGCGGGCTTGTAAAATTGACGTCGAATCGCGCCAGTCGGAGGTGCGCCGGGAGCGCGCCGAGTCGCTTCTTGCACCGCCCGCGCGCTTATTTTATTTTTTTTTTCTTTATTTCACTTCGACGTAGAGTCAACGGCACCGGCGTCGATACGGACATCGCGGGCTTTTGTCGAGGAGCTGCCAGTGTCCGATGACTTCGCGATCGAGGTGTGACTCAGGGGATAATGGGACATTGTTGGCTCACAATGGGCATTTCGTTATACCGCTGCGCTGGTCGTAGGAGAGCTTCGTCGGAAGTGACGCTCCAATAAAGATGCGAAGGTGAGGATGGGTGTTAAGTGTCGATATTTTTTGTGCAATGGATATGGTACACTCAGAAAAAATTATAGTAAAAATACAATACTGATATAGGAATGTATAGCTACAGACTGAAATTTTGATGAAAAAAGATCATACTCTCTTAGATTAATTTTGTGGTTGTCTTATTTAATGCGAATTTAATTTTACGATTGAAAAGTGTGTCTTCTCGTAAAACTAGAAAAATCTGCAATTCGGATACGTCGGTAAAAGTTTAACTTCCTTTCACTGCATTCTTTTATAAATGAATTCATCAACGGTCATATTAATTATGTAAAAATTTTAAAAGGAGTTTGGAGTTTAGAAGTACTTTGAGAAAATTGTTCTTTTTTTAATGAAATTTTGAGGGTAATTTTTAACATAAACTTAATCTATTTCAGTGTAATAAATATTTATTTAAAAAAGATTATATCATCGCTTGTTTTTTCATTAATTTTTAAATTACACCTATATTTGAACAAAAAATAAAACGACATTAAACATGAATAATAAATATTAAAATTTGCTAAATTTTGTAAAAAAAACGTGGGAATTTAATTTTTTATAAAACGTTACCAATTCACTTAAATTTAGGTTTGTTCCGAAAACAAGTAAGCTTTCTCAGAGCAGAGACGTGACCCAAGACATCTTTAAAAAATTCATTCCTTTCGTGAACAGTGAACAAAAGACCTTACTGTCTCTTTATTTATGGCGGTTAAAGTTACGTATTTATTTATAATTATGCATTAATTTATAAATTTCTTTTTAAATTTAGAAGTACAACTACGTCTTTTAATAAAATAATTTTTTAGAACATCTAAGTTATGATAATTCGTGTCTAGAGGTCAAAATCAAGTTTAAGTTAAAAATATTATTATTATTAAAAATATTCTTCTTTAGTTACAAAGAAAGAGCGAAGACTTATTTAAATAAAAAATTGGGGGTTTCATTTATTTGTGTTTGCAATTTTAAAAACATTTTTCACTATAATCGGTGAAAATTGGTTCTCCAGTGGGTTGAGTCCCCTTGCGAGTTACATTTAATTAAAAGATTGATCCGTGATCAGAATTTTATTGCGTGTCTAATGACAAACTTTTTCTACTTGCGCTTTCGCTCGTGCGTCGTTGAACCTACTAGATCAATTTCTCCGAAACTTTAAATTTGTAAATAACTCAAGTTTAACTATTACTGTAAAAAAGCCTGCAAGATTACATTTTAAGGATATTCAAGCTTTTATACCCACATGGGTTTTATTTTATAATAAAATATATAAATAGGAGGAAAAGGGTATGTTAGCTCAGAGGGTGCAATAAACCAGCGGAGATATGAATGTGGAATATGCGTGGCACATTGTTAATTAAATTAGTTTGATTTTTAAAATTATTAGTTTTCAATAAAAACTATTTGTTAAAAATTTCTTGAAAACAAAATATAGTAAAACATTTTTTAAGTTGTAAGCACTTCTCTAAAAAAAATAGGAAATGACAAAATCACTTAAAAATAAAACGACCCCTCCCATCAATAAAGAAAAGTGATCCCAGTGAAACTCGAGCGCGCTGCTCGTGTCCCCCCGCGTCTTCGTCAAACACACCGCCCAAGTCGGATCGCATCAATCAAATCTCCCGCCGGAGAAACCGGTCTCGCGTAAAACGAGTAGTATACCCAATCCAAGCCTAAACCACGTCAGCCTCCGAAATCCATCGATTTTTTTCAAAACCGCGCCGAACGATCCACCCCGACGGGTCGCGTATCCTCGCGCGGAGGCAGAAGAGCTGCGCGCGCGCGCGAGTCCCGCAAGTTCCAAGTTTAGCTTTTCGCGGCGCGCGCGCGAGGCACAAAGGAGCCCGGCGCCCGTTTAAAAGGAGTTCGTTGCCTTCGCGCCGGAGTCACTGCTTGGACCGCGCGCGCGCCGCTACGACATGCACCGCGCCGATGCCGGAGTCACCCGGGTATATACCTATACGGATTTTTTTTGCCGTGTTTATCGCTTGAAATTAAGATTAGTTTATAGCTGCCGGTGCGAGTTTTGCGTTTTTTTTTAGTTAGGTAGATACGGGTGGTGCGATTTTCCTGAATCTCTTAGTGAAAAGTTGGTTTATTAATTTGACTACCTGTCGATTTTCTGTGGAGAGTGCGGTTTTTTTTTATTATGATACCGGTTTTTGTTAAAATATTTAAAGATTGGGTGTATATATGTTAAGTAATTTCTGTTTTCGAAAGTAGACCAAGAAGGTATTCGCCGGGTTTGACAAGTTAATTGAAAAAAACGGTTCACTATAAATAAAACACTTTTATGATTATTAACAAGTATATGTAAATATTAAATATTTCATTTTTTTAAGAATAGAGTATATGGAACTGTATAATCTTAAAGTTTTAATTTAATGCACTGCTAATACTTATTTAATTCTTAGTTAAAATAATTTTTGGAATAAATAAATTAACAAATATAACTGTTCACACTACAGAAATAAAAAATAATTTAATATAATTAATAATTAATTTTATGTTTTACATTACACTATGTATTAAAATTATTGCGCTTAAATGTTTATTTACACATATATATTTTTTTGTTTAAACCTCAAAGTGTAAAATAATTTGAAAATCATAAAAAACAAAGAATCTGAAGACAAAGTTTTAACTAACAGCAGAAATGCGCAATAAAACAAGTTATTTTTATTTCTTTGTCTAAAAACTACAGCAAAAAGTTTGTTAAAATTAAATGTTTGAAAACGTGATTAATCGCCCCGGAATAAAAATACATATGAAATAAATGTTAACGTTTTTAAGGAAGTTTCACCGTTTATATATAGTCTTTTAACTTTTTTTCGTAGGGAATGGTTTCGCGAGTCCGTACACAGCAGATTTGCTTGAGGAAATAAATATGTGAAGGAACAATCAAGTTCATTTGTGCCTGACCTTCGCTTATAAACTCTTACTCCACCAGTGGTTTATGTTTCGGTGCAAAGCAAGCAAAGAAGCAATTTCATTTTGATACGATCGATCGGCTCGCCGGCCTGCACTTATCTTTCCACGGGTGAGTAATTTATTGTAACATTGATTTTCCAACTTTATACACTGTGCTCCATTTTCTAATTGTTTGTAGATTTATGGAAACAATTAGATAATACGATTTAATTATGTCGATATAATTGTTCAATATATCCTTGTAAAATGTCAATTTACAATTTTTAGGTATACAATTTTCAACAAAAATCGTTTTAGGATATAGTAACATATTATCAAATGCATTTTGTAAATGTATACTTTATATCGTGCATATAGTTTAGAAGTGTATAATATTAACAAATAAATTTATAAGCAAAATATAAAAAAATTGTGGAAAAAGAAAAATAAATAAAAATCCTTATACGTCAGTGCCAACGAAAAAAAGGAAGATTCTGGCGACCTTGCCGCGTGAAAACCGTCGACGAACAAAGCCGCAACGTTTTCCAAGTCTTTATCCAATAAAGACACTCACCATCGTCAAATCCGAACATCAAGCTCTCATGGCCTTGAATTTAATAATATTTAGATTAAACGCATATAAATTTCGTAGTAAAACCGTTTAATTTTAAACAATTGACATATACATATATATATAAAATATATAGATATTTATAGTATTACATATATAGTAAATCGTTACTGTATCGTGTTAGAATAATTATTTGATGAAATTGATTTAGCGTATTTAATTTATCCAACTGCAACTTGCGTTTTTCTATTCTTACCGCTAATTTATATTGATGAAGGTCTTGCGCGTGCACGATAAAAAAAGAAATTACTATTACGCTTTTTAATTTATTAAAAACTTTTTAATAAAATTTATTCCGCACGATATGCACTTGACTTCTAGACATTAAACAGTATAGCTCTAATTAATTTATAAATAGCTATTAGAAAATTAAAAATAAAAATACAAACATCGAATGAATAATTACATAAGTTACTGCTATTAAAATTCACAAATTATAAAATTAATCCAGAATATACACTAAAAATAAACAATATCTACTGTACAAGTAAAAAATACCTAAGGCTAAAAAACGATTTTCTTGCAAAAAAATAGTACAACTTTTTCTTGCAGACATATGTAGCTATAAAAACTTATAATTGTAAAAAGGAATTGTTTTTACAGTCTTCAAATCTCAATTGCATAATTATACTTGCAGTTTTTTTCTCTGATTTAAAAATCCGTTTTTTATCAAAAAAGTAATACTTAAGTGTCTTTTCTAACAATCAATCGATCAATGCAAATAAAACGTAATTTTTCAGCAAAGCTCAGTGAAACTGAGAATCCCGCTCGTGAGAATCAGCTATAAGTAGGATATAATAGATACCCCCAGCCCTACAAATGGACAACTTCCACCGCAGCCGCGAGCCCTCCCGCGGCTCGTACTACGTCGGCGGCGGCGGCAGCGCCGCGGTGGCGCCGGGGGCCGCTCAAGCAGCTGTCGGCGGCGCTGCGCCAGTGATCGCCGCGGCGGCGCTCCGCAGTGGTGTTGCTGGTGTCGCAGGAGCGTCGTGCAGCGGAGCTGGCGCAGGTAGCAGCAGCAGCAGCCCCGCAGCAGCCTCCACCTCGACGTCCAGCAGCAGCTCGACGCGCCGCAGGCCCAAGATGGAGCCGACCGGCTCCAAGGCGCTGCGCCTCCGCGACAAGTGCCAGCCGTACGAGGCCCTGATGCCCTCCCCGTCCCTGATGGCGTTCCCCGCGTCGAGCGGCGGCGGCGGCGGACCCTCCGGCCTCGGCCTCAATGACAAGCAGTTCGTCTACCAGACCGCCGACCACTTCGCCGCCAGCTTCCCCACCTTCGAGCAGATACGCCGCCAGGGCAAACTCTGCGACGTCACCCTCAAGGTGAGCCCGTCATAACCTCCAAAGGAGGTGCGCACCTAGACTCCGGGCCGGGTCTTTCGCGATGTAGTATGGATTATGTAGAGCCTCCTTTACTTTCCCTCCCCGCGGACCTGCGCTGCAGGCGCGCTCCTAACTCTTTGTTTTTATCGCCGTTGCGATGGCTGTGGGGGACCCTGCGGCCGCCCAGGGGGGACTCCCTTTCCTCGTACGTGTATATAAGCTGTTGCTCGCGTACGTGCACGTATAATTTTCTTTCGATGCGTCAGTGTGCATGTATCGCACACGCGAGTCGGAGCGAGATAGCCATCGGAGGTTGCGTGCACACGTGCGTGCCTTTACTCGATTACCTCTTCTCGTATTATATACACTTTGCGTGTCGAGGTCTTCTTTCTCAAGGAATGTGTTTACTTTTTTTCGTTCGGCGGGTCAAATTTTTTGTTTTACTCAAACAAAAGCAGCTGAGCTTTCAGCTGTTCCCGCCTATCATTTGAGTGTACATAAATGCATTCCGATTGTTTACATTATTTTACTATTAATTCAGTATTATCTGATAGAATGACGATAATAATCATAATAATTAATTTTACTTTTTTTAGGGAGTGATTATTCGCATAAAAAATTCACGTAAATACGTGGATTTGAAGAAAACTAAAGAAGAAATTCTCATTTCATTCACGAACTTTTATTATCAGTGAATATAGATCTACTTTATTAGGTATTATTAAAAAGATCAACGCAAATACCAATGAAACTACACTGAAAGTAGGTAGAGCAGTGCTAAAAATTAATTGCGTGCTCCAAAATGCAGCAGACAGAACGTTTGCCTTTTTTGTTTATCGCAACTCTTGTACACGCTCTAATAAATATAGCTAATAAAACAAAAGACCGCTCGATTGTTACGCCTCGTAAAGGAATTTTTCCGGAGGTTCTTTTTTCGCCGACTGTGCGCGCCACTTCTCTTCCACTGTATAATAATATCCACTCGATATCAATGCTGCGATATTTACGCTCCAGTTCGCCGTTTAAATGTCAAAGCTAAACGATCGAGCGGCGCGCATCTAGGCGTTTCGCATCTCCGTCATCCCTAATTATTGTTCGCGCTTTGTTGCGCAGAGGCGATTTTGGCAGGGAGCGGATTTCTTTTTGCGGCGCGCTATGCTCATCGTGAAAAAGAGGAAGAGCCTCGCGGAACTTTCTCACGTGCGCGGCGCGCGCGCGTGTTTACACTCGCGTAAATCGAGCGAGCCGAGGAGCGTGTTTTTTTTTCCTTCCTTCTTTCGAAGGATGAAAGTCATCGGTTTTGCTCGTTATTTCGCTGCGCGTTTGGGGCGGGCGCGCTGGCCATTCGCCAGGCGCCGCCGGGGGAGCCGACAATGAGGCCGGTTTTTTGGCATGGCGATTTTCATTCATAAGCATTGTGCGCACGTATTGTCGGTGTACATCGAGAGGCCTTGTTACGCGATCGTAAGTGGCGTGCTCGGTATAGCGTGGAAAATCGTTTAGGGAAGGTAAGACGTGCTGTCTTGGTTTTCCGGGCGGAATCGTCGATGCACTTTCACTCGTAATTGTAGGTTTTCGTTTTTTCTTACGAGTGAGAAAGTGTAAAAAAATAAATAAAATAAAAGTGAGATATATTAAATTTTTTTTTTAGTTTCTATAAATTTCCGTAAACGTCACTTTCTTCGAATGAAACCTGCTTGACCGCATGCAGTAGCACTTGCTAATTGAGGGGATAAAGATAAAAGTTAAATGAAAAATATTTATCGCTAATGTCGGATCAAAATTTGTTTTATTTTAGCAAAATTAGTTTCAGTCGAACTAGTGCGGTTTGTGCGTTAAAATAACGGAATTAGTTTATAGTAAAAATCAATATTGTACATGTAGCCGAGGCTACTAGCCTCTATAAGCTCTTTCACATCAGATTTTCCCGTAAAATAAAATAAAAATTTTAAATGAGAACTTTAAGTCTATACTACTTATACTAGTAGTATAGCTAGTAGATTTATGAGAAGATACTGTCGTTTTCCGCTTAAAAAGTATATTACCGCTATAGCAATCAAACAGCTTTTTGTCAAATTTTTTGCTGATAATGTTGTAATGATTATACTTCAACGAAAACAGAAAAATTTAAATTAGTTCCATCACTTCCTCGCAAAAACGCATAATTGCTTGTATATTTAAAAAAATTAATTTGATTATAATGAATCTTAACAATATAGTTTTACAATCTCACCGACAAAAAAACACAAAAATTAAATATCCAATAATCTTGAAAGCATGAAAATGAAGTTAATCCATTTTTCCGGAGGACCATAGATTCGTTACTTATATAGGCTTTCAGTAAAAAAAATCAATAAAGTTACCTTTTTTGGCTGTAGCCGAGATAGCATACTTTTTGTGCCACAAAAGCGCAAACGAATATCGTACTGTCTTCTTTTCAATCGTCAATCGTCGATCAGATTATAAAATCGGGATGTTCTTAATTATTTATGTCCCTGATCGAGAAATCATGACTTTAGTATGTCGCATTTTACTCCGTAGCAAATTCTAGTAAACAAAAAAAATCTCAATTTTATTTAACAATTATTCAGGCTCTTGATTAAAAGGAAATAAAAAAAATAAAAATGCAGCAGTTAAAAATATAAATTTGTTTTGTAGGTCGACGATCAGAGTTTCAGTGCTCATCGATTAGTGCTGGCGGCAACCATACCGTACTTCAACGGTATGTTTCTGAACGACATGGCTGAGAGTAAGCAGAAAAACATAACTCTGCAAGGATTCGACTCGACGTGAGTATAAAGATAACACTAACATCCACTTAAAAATTAATATTTATAATCTGCCGAATAGCAAGACTAAAAATACGTTTGCATACAGGGCACTGGAGGCGTTCATAAACTTCGCGTACAGCGGGCGCATCGTGTTGACGAACGACAACGTGCAGAGCATCATGGTGGGCGCCTCGTTTCTCGGGCTGCACAACGTGAAGACCGCCTGCGCGGACTTTCTGAAGTCGCGCTTTCACCCCCACAACGTCCTCGGCATACGGAACTTCGCCGACATGCTCAGCTGCACGCCGCTCCTCGACCACTCCAACAAGTACATCCACCGCTTCTTCGAGGACGTCGCGCAGTCCGAGGAGTTCCTGAACCTCTCGTTCGACGACCTGAGGGACCTTGTCGGCAACGACGACCTTAACATCACCTCGGAGAAGGAGGTGTTCGAGGCGATCGTCCGGTGGCTCAAGCACGACGTCGACTGCCGGAAGGATTACCTGCCGGAGCTGCTCGCTCTGGTCCGCCTGCCGCTGCTCTCGCCCGAGTACCTGGTCGATCACGTAGCCAAGGAGGAACTCGTTAGGACTTCCCACCAGTGCCGGTAGTTTTTTCAATCCTTTAATTTTTGCGTTGATACGGATGTTAAACGGTTTTGGTGCATGAAGAAAATTTTCGGGTGAAAATTATTACTGTGTGCTCATTAATCTTGGAAACAATCGACTTGTTCAGTAAAAAATTTCAACTAGTATTGCAAAAGTTATTAGAAAAAATCATAATATTGTTTATACCTAACTTCGTGCCAAAATTTATAGCATACAATAATCTTTGCATAAATGCACATTTAATGCACAAGGTGCAGATTTGTTTCTTTATTGAATAGTTCAATAGCTGTTGAATATTTAGATACAATTTAAATCTTTAGAATTTTTTGATACTCCTTTTTTTAAGAAGATACTCAATATTTCCATGTAGATTGAAATTGTTTACCTTTTTACATCCTTTTAAACTCGTTGAATTCTTTAATGAAACCATTAGAATTAATTTTATATATATAATTTTAGAGATTTATTAGATGAAGCAAAAGATTACCACCTCATACCCAATAGACGATATTTAATAGACAACATAAGAATTCGACCGCGATGTAATTTCGTAATGGGACACATTTTTGCAGTTGGTGGCTTGACAAAGTTTGGAGATTCGTTAAGCACAGTCGAAGTTTACGATCCATTTACTAGTAAGCTAATTTTATTAATAACGTTTCCATTAATTGTCATAAAAATTTGGATGATTAATACATTTTTTCTAATTTTTCTTTAAGGTACATGGAAAACGTCTGAAGCAATGACAACTCTTAGAAGTCGTGTAGGAGTAGCTGTACATAAAAATAAATTGTATGCATTTGGAGGGTATAATGGTTCCGAAAGACTATCAACTGTAGAAGTTTATGATCCTTATTTAAAAAGTTGGAAAATTATTGCTCCAATGCATTGTAAAAGAAGGTATGCATTTAAAGTGAAAAAAGATCTTTTTTAAGTATTAGCAAAAAGATGAACTTTATGCGCTTGTATAAATAAAAACGTTTATTTTCGATTCCTTCATTTGATTATTATTGATTTAAAAATGACAAATAGATTCTTTTGTAATATTTATTCTTCTCTGAAATAATCTTTTCTGTTTTGTTTCAATAGAAATGATAAATTTATATCGATTTTAATTGGCTCTGTAAATTAAGTTTGTTTTTAATTTTAGTGCTGTTGGAACAGCTGCCTTGAATGATTACATTTATGTGTGCGGAGGTTACGACGGAGTAACATCGTTGAAAACAGTTGAAAGATATTGTCCAGAAACTGATAAATGGAAAATGGTGTGCTCTATGAATAAACATCGCTCCGCAGGCGGAGTTGTAGCTTTCCAAGGATATATTTATGCATTAGGTGGTCACGATGGTTTATCGATATACGATTCGGTTTGTATTGTTTACTAGTTTTAAAATATTTATCAAGCAACATTTTTTTACTAAACTTTTTTTCTTCAGGTTGAACGTTATGATCCACGAACAGATTCTTGGTCTGTTGTAAAACCAATGTTAACGAGAAGGTGTCGATTAGGAGTGGCAACACTAAATGGAAAACTATATGTTTGTGGTGGATATGATGGTTCAACATTTTTGCAATCAGTTGAAGTTTATGATCCTAAAACTGATACGTACGTTTATAATAATTTTTTTTTTATTGAAGAAGAAAATTCTAACTTAAAAGCTATTAGCTTTAAATTTAAATTAGAAAATAATTATTTATAAACTGAAACTAATAGCTCAATCATTTTTAATATTGTAGATGGAAATACGTAGCACCCATGAATGTAATGAGAAGCCGAGCAGCGTTAGTAGCAAATATGGGAAAGTTGTGGGCTATCGGCGGATACGATGGATTGTCGAATCTCTCAACAGTCGAAGTTTATGATCCTGAAACTGATACTTGGGCTTTCGCTGCATCGATGTATGCACATGAAGGCGGAGTTGGCGTTGGTGTCATAACACTGTGATAAATATTTTTTAAACAATTTTTTATTTTCAAGTCATTTTGTTTGCGTCAAATCTATTGGTGCTTATGCAAATTCAAATGAAGCATTTGCTTCAAAAAGTCATTGGCGTCATAAAAATAATGAAGAAAAAAAAAAGGATCAAATAATTAAATTTTAAACTGTAAAGACTTTAATTTTTATTTTTATATTTTGATATTTTAGAGCAAATTTTTTAGTTTGTAAAACGTGTTTAGTATTTTTATTTCTTATTAATTATTTTATGAGAACTTGAATGAAAAATTGTACATTAGAAAAGCTTAGTAAGTTAGCCAAATATTTATTTGTCTACAATTACTCTTCTTGTTCCATATAAGACTTGTTTACAGCGTTTTATGATAAGAAAATTTCTTATTTGCAGTAGTAGTAAAGATGTAATGTAACTGAAGTAAAGAAATATTTTAACAAGTCACAGAATATCTTCCTAAACAATATTTATTGTCTTTTAGTAAAAGTTTTTTACTCACTTTTTATATGCAAAAAATGAATGAATGACGACCGTTTATTGTTATGTAATTGATCTCAGATTTATTTTGTACAGTAGTTAATACCTCACGTTTATAAAGTAGTCTCGTAATTTATAGTTTATGTTCAATATGCATAATTTTATTTTACATATAAATAAAAACTATATTAAATAATAAAATTGTATATTTTATTTTGGCAATTCCTCCATATCCTCCACTTCTAAAGATCAAATATTTTCGTTGGAAAGTTAGTTGAAATCAAATAAAAAAAGTGTCATGCTCCAAAATAAAAAAAATTATTAAAGTAAGTAATTCGATGAAATAACACCGTAAAATCTGAAATCTTGAAAGCCTATTTCACTAACGCATAGTAAACAGTAAAGCAGCTGATTATGACGCGTCAAAATACACAACATAAGAAACTAAGTTCCTATGTTGGGTAAACTTTAAACCATGAGTAAACACGTGTCTTCCATTCATACAGCTGACGCATAGTGATAACATAAATTCTTTAAAGTAAGACAACTATATACATATATATAATTTTATTTCACACGTATTTCATCTAAATACAGAATAAGATGCTAGAAGCTCTCGGTAAAATCAAGGACGAGGCTGCAAATGAATGGAGAGAGAGAGAGAGAGAAAAAAGCGAAATACGCAGTCGTTGAGTCGCCGCGCGCAAAGGAAGTACGCAGTAGACTCGAATGTGCGTATTTTAAATTTAAGCGCAAAAGGTCAGTGAAACTGCTCCGAAAATACCGGAGCCTCGCAGCTGCGCCGCAGTTCAATTAATCAGGATTAAAAAGAAAACGCCGCTGTAAGAAAATCGAGATATCACACCGACTCGATAAGCCTCGTCGAGCAACCGCCTTATCAGATTTTTATTTCGTCGCGTAATTAAAGCAACCGCAACGAAATTGAGTATCCCCAACGTATGATCGACCGAAGCATAAAGACAGATCGAATACAGAAAAAAAGAAACGTCGAAATAGAGCCGATAGCGAGCACGACGGCGAAAGGAAAAAGTGCAACGGGGAAAAAAAAATCGCCAAGAAGACCGAGAGGAAAAATACAAGCTGGCAGAGTCGCGGCGGCGGCGAAGGCCGCAAGTCAGCGGAGGCGAAGTTATGCGTCGCGCCGATCCCCCCCTTACTCGGGCGCGCGTCCGGCGTGCCGTGCTACTCCCGGAAAAATCGTCAGTCGGCGCACTCGCGCGGTCTGTTGTACTACTCGTCGCACGTCGAGTACTCGCGCGAGTATAAGCAACAATATAAGAGTTATACACACTCGAGAGCAGCCGCCGTCCTTATAGCTTCTCTTATCGTCTCGCGCACAATACGGTCCATCCGAGGTACTATATACCTAGCCAGTGGCTCGCGCGAGTGTCAATCGCGCGCGCCGCGTTCACGAGGCGCGGACTCGGCCGATTCTCCCGCATCACGCACCGAACTGCGGAGTACACACTGTTCCCACCTGCGCAATAAGAGGCACGCATTTATCGAATCGGCTATAGAACGTACACACTGCGGGTGAGTTAATTGCACTATTTGTTGGGTATATACCCAACAGCTATAGCTATATATTTTTCGTTTTAAATCTGCACATCTGCCTGTGCGCGTTAAGATATGTAAGCTGCACTTGATGCGGGTACTTATAGGTACTTACCTACGCACGTTGCGCGCTGCACATTAGCTGCGCGAGGTGCGCAGTCACAACAACACACTGTACAGTCTCGTCTGCATCTGTCCCCCGTGGCGAGTGCAGTGTGTCGGTGCACTGCGTATCATATTCCACGCCCTTTGAATTCTTCCGCGAAACCGCGGAGTTTTCCTCGTGTCCTTCCGCGAATCGCCAGTTTTAGCCTCCCTCCACCCCCTCCTCCTCCTCCTCCTCCTCCCCCCGATATTTTTGTACCGTCCGTGGAGTGCACGCCGCCGATTGGCATCCGCGCGCATCCCTCTCCGACGCGGGTACATAATTCGCGCATCGTCGCGCAGCGTTGCGGATCGGGAGGTGCGTGGGCCAGTCTCTTTTTCTAGGTTAGGAATGCGCTCGCGAATTCGCATACGTAATTTTTTTTCCCTTGCCGCGCCGCGACGAGACAGTCATCGCAGAGGCGCCGCGGAGTGATTTTTCGTGCCCTCGCTCACTCTTTTCTTCTTTCGCAGATCGACGGAGGCACAGCAGCCGGGGGCGCCCGAATACACGGGATGGTAGAAAGTCGTGGGAGGAGGCTCACGTACGGATGCATTTGAGTGATGCTCTGCTTTCGTTCATGATTGTTGACTCGATTGCGACGTAAGAACGTTCCGAACGCTTGTGCAACATGCCGCCCAAACAGAGGAAAATAGCGATTATGGGCTATCGCTCCGTCGGTGAGTCTAAAGAAATGTTTTCAGATGCTAGATGTAACATGCCTGGATTCCATATCTCGATTGTACTAGTTTGTACTAAAAATGTGTCAACTGTCTCTTTTTAGGCAAGTCCTCCTTGAGTATACAGTTTGTTGAAGGCCAGTTTGTCGATTCCTACGATCCCACCATAGAAAATAGTAAGATTAATACTGTTTTTAATCTAGTTTTAATACATTGCGTTTATTAAATTGCCATTGTATATTTTTATTTATATACCACTTGCTATTTAAGTATCGACGATATCTATTTTAGAAAAATAATATACTGTGATATATTGGTATTTTAAAAGTTAAGATTGAATAAATATTAGTTTTTAGATATCTTAAAAATTAAAAGTTTACAGTATATTAAAATGTGCTGTATAAATTCTATTTCAGCTTTTACAAAAAGTACTCGAGTAAATTCTCAAGATTACGAAGTTAAATTAGTTGACACAGCTGGTCAGGATGAGTACAGTATATTCCCAACACAGTACTCTATGGACATTCACGGATATGTTTTAGTTTATAGTATAACTAGTGCAAAAAGTTTTGAAGTTGTACAAGTTATATATGATAAGTTACTCGATATTACAGGCAAAGTCCAGTATGTTTTTCTTTACTTACTAATGAAATGATTCAAAATACTTTAATGATTAAAACTTATTTATTTTTTAATTTTCTTTTCAGTGTACCTATAGTTTTAGTAGGAAATAAAACAGATCTTTATGTAGATCGAATGATCACTACAGAACAGGGGAAACGATTAGCAGAATCATGGCATGCAGCTTTCTTAGAAACGAGTGCAAAGCAAAATGAGGTATTTGATAAATAAAATTTGTTTTAAAAATAATAAATTATATTTGATAACTGATGACTAATTTTTTATTTTAGTCTGTTGCTGATATTTTTCATACACTATTAATGGAAATTGAGAAGGCTGATGGAAATGTACAGGAAAAACCTAGCTGCGTTTTATCTTGAATACAAGAACTTAGGAAATTTGGTTTCTTCAAATGGTGTGTATTTAAATACACATACTCAATACATCACTATATAAATAATAAGTCAAAATTCTTATTCTATTTTCTTGATCTTTATTGAATTATAAAACTCTGCTACAACTACTGCACACAGAAATGTTTAATTTTATATATTATGTTAATGTAAATAGCATTTCATCTATTACAACTTATAATAGGAAATACAATAAAATTTTGTAATACTAACTTTATCTTTTCCAATTTCTATTTATTGCGACTTGAAACATTAAAAAAAATAAAATTAAAAGATCAATATTTGCTTTTGCAAAGTAAAAGCCAAAATCAATAATCGTAAAGAATATTTAAATCGTAAAAAATTAGTAATTTTTCTTTTATAAGATTAGGAAAATTTAACGATACATTTTTCTCTTTTTTTTATTAAAAAAATTGAGGAAATATTTACTTTTTTTGAACAAATAGATATACGAATTTAATGATTTTAGGCAATTTATATATGGCACAGCAAATGTATAGCAGCATCCCATCAGTAAATCACCAGTCTTCTGTCAGTAACTACTCTTCTATTGAAACGAGTCTTTCCTCGACGATAGGCATAAAATAATTTCAAAAGTATCATTATGAATAAAAGACAGCAAGGAAAAAAATATATATATTCATATAAATAAGTAGGAAAGTGCATTTACTCCATGGATAATGACCTGATCATTGTTACTAATCTCCGTACAAAGTCACAATGTAATCACTTGACAAAGACTATAGATTTAAATAAGATGTTTAATATTTTTGAAATTTAAAAATATTAAACATTTTTTAGAAAACTATATTATTATATTTTTATTCGTGCATCTTGATTAAAAAATTGAAGAACTGAGAACTGAAACTTTTAAAAATATTTGAATAAATAATCTGCATTAAATATTTTTGTTATACAACTAATCTCTTAGAACCAACTGTTGATATACATTTTTGTAAAAATAATCTTATTTTTATAAATTACCATAATTTCTCTCGCGTAAATTTAAAATCGCAATAAGTGTAGTATTCCTCCTGAAGGGAAATGCACATCAATGCAAAGTTTATTGTACAAGTGTGCTTTAAAATTTATATTTACTGCACACAACTTCCTTCAATCATATTTATTTATTGGCATTTAAAAAATTTTGTTTTTAAAGAGAAAAGTAAAAAATACTTGAAGTGATATGTTCAAAAAACTTTGATGGATGCGTCCAACTGACGCTATTTAAAAATAAAAGTGATCTCAAGAAAAGCCATTTCAAGTGTTCACATAAAATGTCATATACTTTTAATATGTGAGCGAGTTCAAATGTAAATGGGCTCCGATTGTAAAATCTGTTAAAAAATTATGAAGCAAATTAAACTTGTAAATACAGAAGTAGTCTAATAAGAGACTTTCAGATCTGTATATTTCAAATAAAATTGGGAAAAATAAAATCTAGTAAAGTGACTCTTGTATTCTTTAATCTGTGGATTTCTGCATAAGGATGAATTTTAAATAAACTCCATAGCCATAATTAAATATTTATATCTTTAATTTTTTAAATTAAGGGAGGATTCTCAAGTTAGAAAAGTATACAGTTAAGTTCAGGGCCACTAACTAACAAGGCCTTCAATCCAAGAGGATGTATAAAAGAAAATTTTCAGCTACAAAAGGATCTTTTTAAAAATGTATCTGTTTAAAAATATTATGAAACGTAATAATGAAATACTGGCAAACAAAAAGAACTTATGTTTCAATTAATGTATTTGAATATTTGCATGCAAATATTAAAATAAGTTATAAAAAAAATTGTAGCATATAGGTATTCATTTACATTTTTACAAAATATTTGTTCTTATTCTCTGAAGAAATTAATACTGCTTTAAACTATAGTATAAAACTACAGTTAATCAATTAAAATTATATCTGCTTCCTCGCTATCTGATAATATTAACTCTTCGTATTTTCTATTTGTTTCTACATTAACTTTAATATAGAATTTTTCTCTTAAAATTTTTAATTGTGATTCAGCACTTAGTGTCTCATACTTAGAAGATATATTTAAATCACAGCTTTGATTTGAGGCTTTGCTTGCCGTTTCACTTTTACAGATATTACTGTCAACAGGTAACATTACATGTTCACTGTTTATTTTCTTTACTTGACTCAATTTATCTTGTTTTTTTTTCTTTTTTTTTATTTTTCCAGATCGAGAATAATATACACTAATTATTTCACAATCATTATCATTTTCATCAATATCTGTTAGCATTATGCAGTCTTGATTCTCTTCAACTACCACAGAATTATTAATTTTTGTCGTGCAATGTAATTCGTTTTCACCTTTATTAATTGGTATAATTGATCTAAAATAAAGTTATTAGTTATTTTAAATGTTAAAAACATTGCATAAAATATTATATGTTACATCCCATGAGTAGGTATAATTGCTACAGTTTATTAGATTGATTCTCTTTCGGATGCAACATTGATATATTTAATAATATGTACCTTTCAATGTTAAATTGATTTTTACAAACATCACAGTGACTCTTGCATGCTGATACAGCTTCATCAAAATATTTACAAATTGTAACATTCCTACATCTGACAATTAAAAAATATTAATATTTTAAGAATATTGATTTAATACAAAATATACAGAAAAAGAAAAAACTTTCATGACATATATTTTCTAAAATGTGCGTAACTTACTGCAATGTTTTCAAACTCTCTTTCATCTCAGAAAATGATTGTTGTATGACTTTTTTAAACGTTTTCTTACTTAAACAATTAAGATCGGGTTCATTTTGGATAGAATCATAAGAATGATTTGTCTCATTTAAATTGTAATAGATCCTACAAAAGGATTTTAAACCATCATGGCCAGCTCTTCCTGCCTCTTGGTAATAATGACCATGGCTTAGAGGAATACCCCAATGCACAACAAATCTATAAAAGATTATAGAAATAATTTTTACCGATTTATATTTTTAATGTTTTTATTCATACAGTTCTTTCATATTTTTTTTACCTGACTGATTGTTTACTTATTCCTATTCCAAAGCAAGAAGTTGTAACTACTACTTTAATTTCTCCAGAAGTCCATAAATTTTGAACTTCATAACGTTTTTTGATTTTAAATCCTAAAAAGTAAAAGTTTTTAATACAGCCTAATAAATAAATGATATCTAATTGTCAAGAAGGAGTTTTATTGCAAGTGGGTACTAATTTGTTAAAGTTTTGAATATTTACTTTTACTATAAGTTAATACTGATACTCCCAAAGACAAGAGTTTGTTGGTAAGATCATTAGCTACATCATGATTTTGACAAAATATTATGCCACAATTTCTTTTATCCTAGAAAAGAACATTATTACCCTAAAACTAATAAAAATATCTAAGAAAGAAAATAGAAAATACTTTTGGTATTGTCTCATCTTGGGGGCCAAGAGATTTGTCAATAAATTTTTTTAAATGGTCTATGGGATCCCTAATGTTGTCAACACAATACACTTCGTAATGCAGATTAGATCTAATAACTGGCATTGAAAAGATTACTTTTGAATTCATATGTAGAATTTCGGTAATATCTGATTTAACCTGGAGGCATCAAAGTTTTGGCTAAGTAATCTCTTAGAATCATTTATTAAAAAATAAAATTAAAATAAAGTACCATATCATTTGCTGTAGCAGTTATAGCTACAATAGGTATAGTTGGATATCTCTTTCTCATTACTTTGAGATTCTCACTCGATTCTTTGAAATCATGACTTTGTGAACTAACACAATGTGCTTCATCCACAACAATATATGCAAGTACATTTGGATTTAAATTTTCCAACAGAAACTGTTAAAGATTATAAAATATTAGAAAATATAAAACTGTTTATCTGAAATGAAATATCTAAGTCACCTGAAAATGTGATGTTGTAAACACATCCGCTGTTAAATATAGTATTTTCATTTTAGGTTTCTGAGAATACATACTTAGTATTATATTGTTTTTTATCCAAACTTTTGATGAATATGCATTCCACATGTAAGCCGTGACACCTATACTCTTTAAATAGTCAACTTGATTCTAAAAATAATCGAATGTTTAATTTCATTATTGAAAATGATTTGTTATTACATTTACCTTAGCATGCGCTATGGAAGGTGAAATTACAATGGCAAAACATCCATCTTTGGCCAATATTGGCAATTGAAAGCATAAAGATTTCCCAAATCCACTAGGCATATAAATACACACATCGTTTTTTCCTAAATAGTATTTAAACTCAATTTAGCTATTTAAATAATGGTAATGATTAACTTAATGTTTTGAATAAGTCTTTCAATTATAAATAAAATAAAAATAATTTTAGAGTTTAAAAGAAAATTTCGTAGATGTAATATTGGTAAGTAAATAAAACTTCTAACCTTTGTAAATAGCTTCCACCGCTTCTTTTTGCAGCAAATTTTTGTAATCATTATGTCCAAATCTGTTTTTCAGAATCTCGAATAATCTCTTTTTATAATTCATCTCTCATGATTTGAGCTAAAACGATTTATCTTCTGCAAATCTATCAAAACTCGTTCGAAAGCTTCAAGTTATTTACTATTTCACAGAAATTACAGAATATATAGTTATGTATACATAGATATACATTCCAGTATATTAGCAGCTGCTGTGACATCACGCACCTATAGGTATACAATATACACAATAGTGCACTATAGTGTATATAGTGCACTATTTAGTGTAGCGGGAACTTAATAATATTTAAAAATGGAAAGCTTAACCCAAGCCCAAGAGTTTTCGAAAACTTTCCTATATTATAGAAACATATTATATTACTTATTTTGAAGGTTTTTGAAGTTATTTTTCAGTTCAAAAGAAATTTCGGAAATTTGCGGATATAATATATGGGATGTAGTATAAAAAGAAGTAAATACATAGTATTAGAATAATTCGAATTAAGTTTTAATAAATAAATAAATAAATACAGCAACAAATGAGACGTGCATTCACAAAAGTAATTGTTATGACATCATTTTACTGCCCGATGATTTCCTTCACGTAGCTGATGTGCTGGTAAACATTGGTGAAAACATCGGGGTAGCCGACGGCGCAGGGGATACCTCCGGATACGACTCCAACGACGACGCCGTCTTGGGCAAGCGGGCCGCCGCTGTCACCCTGTTAACGATTTTTAGTGACGATTAAAAGAAAAAAAAATAGATCAAAATGAAAATACTGAGACACTAATCTTCTTTAAGGAGTTTCAACCGAACAATTTCTTTGAATCAACTATATATATTTTTTGAAACTATTAAACACTTTAGTTTCAAAAAATTGTTTAGTCAATTCAAAGAAATATATAGTTGATTCAGAAAATTCGTTAATTAGAACTCGTTAAGGAAAAATTTAGTTAAAATTGTGATTCCACATGAAAAGTACTTAATGCAAAATAATAAAAACGTTGCGGTTTGATTAAAGTCACTAACAGACGAGTGACTGCGTTCACTTTTCTCATTTCTTCAAATAATGTTAAATAGGACATTCAAACAACGACTTACAGAGCAAGCTCCCTTGCCCTTCTGGACGAAGGTACAAACGTGAGTGCTGTGAATCTTGGCGAAGGACGGCATCATGGATTGACATTTACTCTGATCAATAACCTTGAGGGTCAGCTTCTGGAGAACCTGAGAGAGTGGCGAGGTGGGGCTCTTCATGGTTCCCCAGCCGGAAACTACGGCCTCCGAGCCAACTTCGACGTCGCTCGTTGGGAGCTTTGCGAGTCCGATGAGGTCCGAAAGCGAAACTTCAGATCCCAACTGAATGAATTACGAAAAAATGTTCACAGTTTTTATTTCAGTTGTACCTTTAAAATGCAATTTGTCCGTGTCCGACACAGAAATTATCCTTCTTTTATTCAAGAAAGAGTAATTTATTAAAAAATTTGTTTTGTTTTTGCCTGAATGAAGAATACTTCAAAGCAGGCTCAGCATTTGAAATCTCACTCTTATTTTTAAGTTAATTGGCTCAAAGATTCAAATTTAACTCTGCAGGAGTGACATTTGTTTCTAATAAAGTCAAATGATCACGCTATACCAACAGAGTGTTTTTGCACTTTTAGAGTGAAAATCGCTCTACTCTAGAATGACTCTATAAACAGCGTAGATCTATATCCTTTAGTGAAAGAGTCACTCTGCTTAACTCCAGTCGACGGAGTTAGTTTCAATCTATTCTTCGAGTTAAAATTTTGCTCTATTGGAGTGAAATTTCACTCAAGCCGATTTACCTGCAGATTTGTAACCGTGGATTTTATAATCCGTCCTAAGGATAAATAGCAGCACACTTACCGTGAATACACCGATGTCGTGCATCCAATCGGGCACTCGTTTGTCGACGTAGCTCGGGTGTTGCGACTTTCCGACGACGCGGTAGGTCTTGCCGCCGCTGCTGAGGCTGTTGGTGCCGACGACGGCGGTCAGGGCGCCGAAGGCGTTTTTCCGGGCGGCGACGACGCAGTGGGCGGCGGTCAACACGTGTTTCTTGCTGATCAGGGCGCCACCGCAAAAGTGATTGCCGGCGATCCTCAGGGACACCTGGTAGGGAAACTCGCCGATTTCCGCGCTTTCCGCGCCCACTAATTGCTCCTTCTCCGCCTGTGCGCCTGTTTCAAAGGGATTCTTTTTATTTTACGCATATAAAATTTGAATTGTAGATATCGAATGATATATTTCTTAAATCTTTTTTAAAAGCAAAAATTACTTTTATTTAGCTTCATTAGTACGATTATATGTTTCTCGAATCTTTTTTTATCTTAAAAAAACGAAATTAAATTATTAAAAATTAAATTAATTTTTATTCCTTTATTTATTAAATTTTATGCAGTTATAATGAAATATGGATTGCAGATATCAAACGCTGTTTTTCTTAATACTTTTAATTTCAATTCAATTTAAGAGTGTAATAATTCATCTGCCAAAATTGATATTTTTATGCAAAAAATTAAATAAAAGAGTGTAATATAATATTTCTTTTTTATTTAAAGGAAAATGTTTAGCTTGATTAGTGTGATTTCTTGTTTCTTAATTCCTGTCTTTGAAAAAAATACGAATTTAATTTATTAAAAATGTAAAATAGTTTTTGTTTCATTTTTTTACAATTAATTAAATTTTGTTTTTATTTAATACAAAATTTTCCTCTTTGTACAATTTCTTCAAACAAATTTTAAAAGGATGACAGTACCAGCACAAATTTATATGATAATATATATATATATATTTTTTTTAAATATTATAAGAGATTAGAAAATTATATACAATAACTATATAAACAACTTTTTTTAAATTATTTATCAGATGAGTATTAACTCATCATTGCTTACCTAGCACAAGTGCTGCGGCTACCAGTAGACAAAACTTGAACATTTTTCTTCTTTACTTTCCCAAGTGTACTGCACTGAAGTAGGAATGATCTGAGATGCTTTCGGAAGGTGAGCTTTGGGTTTTTATACTCTGCTGCGATACGTTTTGTCAAACGGGTACTCAATATTTATTTCTCATGAATAAATTCAAAACAAATAATCGTCTACTGACGATGCCATAAAATTTACCTAATTCGATTTACTTATCCGGTTCAATCACACTTCACGTACACTGTGTACATATCCTAATACTGTATGATTTATCGTGCGTCATTAGCGCATTTCTGGTAAAACTAACGTAGCAAACTTATTTTTGAATATTGATTCCGTATATTTATTTGCGACTCGCGAATCGCATCTTACTTCTTTCACTTAATATTCAATTAAATGGCACTTTCTTTACGTCAAAGCGAATGCATTCATGTAGGCAATTAGATAGCACAGCGGAATATTTTTTTCGGAACTGTTTTCTTTTAACGTAGAGTGCCTATAGGCATACGCATATTAATAAACTGATTAAAATCACGCATCATAGATTTTACACTCAAGTAGTAAATGGAATATTTGGTCAGACATAAAATGACGTCACTAAACTTTTCCTGACTTACTCTACATTTTTTCATTAGTTAAATTATCATTATTCAGTAAATTATTTAATGAAAAAAATTAATATAGTGAAATTAATAATTTTCACTTAACAAAATAATGATACAAAAAATTATTAGAAATATTGCTTTCTATATTTATCATATACGTACATAACTTTTCATCAATTTTCCAAAATTCTTAATAGTAATAAAGTGCTGTTAACATTAATTTATTAATATTTTACTCTTCTTTGATTAATCATTGGATAGGGCAGTGAAATAAAGTAGACTGCAGTGAACATGAAAGATACCATTTATTTACCACTTTTGATGGGACAAACAAGTTTACATAGAAAGGACACTTTGAATAAAACGCAACTGCCAACCATCAACACAGCAGGTGTACATAAAACAGATTGTTACTCGCTGGTTATTTGTCATCTAAACGGCATTACATTACGTCTATATAGCGTCATTTATAAACGATCATAAATAGGAATAAGAAATAGGAAAGGAAAGATTCTCGAGTTTTACGTTTTATTTATTTATTTAATTTTTTTTTTAAGTTTTATTATTCTTTGAGGCGACACGCGTTCCTTCTACTCGCTGTCGCAAGTTACAACATCTACGGTCGTCTAGCACGTATTTCTTAGTTCATCTTATTTTTTTTCAAATTCTCCCCCAACGAATAAGTGAATCTCACGAAAGAACACCGTAAATCGTGGATTTTCATCTGAAAATCATGCCAAAGCAAATCGCCGACCAAAAGCGCGTCTTCGTCGCCTACGGAACGCTTATAGAAAAAGTGACAAATATTCGGCGCTTATTCTTCTTTTTTATACACTCGAAAAAGAGGTAAAAGTCATTTGTTTATACTAATATTTATAAATATGCGATGAGTACGCGCTCAGAAAGACATTGACAAGAGTACAACCAGATTTTATTTAAACCAAAATATGACAGTGCTATTTCATTCATCTCGAGTTTAAATAAAATTCAGTCACTCCCAAAGGTATTTTCATTTTTTCTTACCTATACTCCGCGCTCAAAAATGAATCCTTATTTACTTTGATTAATTTTTTTCGTTGTGATATCCATCATCCGTGCACATTGCTATTTATCGAGTTAGCGACGAGAACGACGACTTTCGCGCAAGCGATTTGATTTTGCGTCGTTAAAAAAACGATACAAAAGCGTACAAATGAGTTCACCCTCCTTTTTTTTTCTTTGTCTGATACGGTACTCGAAATATTTTATTTTTATTTTTTTTTTTTGGAAAATCGCGTTTCTCTCATCACACTCGCGCGCTCTTTTTTTTTTATTTCTCGACACAGGCACTCGCACGTTCACTTCTCTACAATCGATGTAGCGATCGCATAATAAACTAGTAAGGTACAAACAGGAGTTTTACAGGCAGATATATTTAAGCTCACGTCTCGCAATACTACTTTTCCTTCGCCTTCGTTCCTCTTTATTATCGTTTTCCTCGTCTTGCACGAAAATCGCCACCTGCAATTTTTTTGCTCTCACTCTTATTTTTCTTCTCGCCGTCCGAGTTTTGCATGGTCGCCACATCCGAAACGCTTACGTAATTTTTTTTAGCCATTCACAATTATAACATTATATCAACACGGCTTCTTATTTCGGTTTAGTTAAATTTTTTTTATTACAATTAACGCAGGTGCGCGCCCGAGTAGTCGTGAAACACACACTTTTTTTTTGCTTAAATTTTAATCGAGTTTGACGCGCCCACGACTGCCGTGGGGGCGCGAAACGAAGAGAAGCGAGATGCGAAAGTTTCGACATGCAGGCAGGATATTTTTCGATTGGGTCTTTTTCGTTTGCGCAATTTTTTTAGTCTTTTTTTTATTCATTTTTCTCGGTTATTTCAGCTTCAGAGCGAGGAAGAGTCTTTGTTTTATTTTTTTCGGGTAACGCCACCGACGTGCTTTTGACATTTTGCGAAGCTTTCGTACGCGGGGAGTTCGTAGTGCAAAATAGTCTTAAACGCCGTTTTGTTCGGTCAAAAATGCTCCATTTGCTATAGCTCGAAATAATTGATCGTGTATTAAACCTACTCTTACTCAATGGGCGTATTTTTCATTTTTTTTTTGCTATACTTAAATAGGTTTCGTTACGTATTAAAAATTTGAGATTCTTAAAAAAGTCTATTGTTAAGCATCGTTCTTCTTAGTAAATTTAATAATTATAGTATCATAGGAATATAGAAACATTTCGTACAAATGAAATTTCGTTCACTTGCAGTGAAAAAAATTGCTTTATACTTTTGTAATAAAAAAGTTTTCTTTTTTAATTATTACCCTTTTTTGTTGGAGTTACAATGATATTTTTAAACAATTATGTTTCGTTACGTTAAACACTGCTTAGATAATTCGCATTTTTTTTTAAGTAGTTTAGAACATTTTTATGTAAAAACGAAGGGTGTGTTGCTCTTACAAATCCGGCGAAAATATTACAATCATTCGTATTCACGTGGATTCTAGTAAGTGTAATGGAAAATTCGCAGTTGAAGAAATTTCTTTTTGCATTATTTGATTTTTCACAGTATCTTAAATATAAAATTACTTTTTCAATTTAAATAAAATTTACTCTTTTTTTAAATTATTCAGTTATATAAAAAATTAATATAAATATATATTATTATGTAACGTGAAAAAAATAATTTGGTACAAATTTACTTAATCAGCGATTAATCACCTTGTAAGAAAGCCTAGCGTTGTGCATTTTAATCGTAGCAAGACAAGTGTATACTGCACATGCACTTCCCTATGTAAGTACGAAATGAAAAAATATGAAAAATCTAGTCAGATACTAAAAATTGAATGGCGAATAAGAGGTACGATGTAGCAATTGGCATCGAAGACATGACTTTTTGCTCTACAATTTTTGATGAAATTCATTTCTAAGTACTTTTTCACACTATCCAAATCAATAGTGCCGAACTTATATGTTATGTTGTACTTAGAAAAAAGAAGTAGGACTATTTACTATAAATTCTTGATGGTAATTTACTCAAAATTATGAAAACAGTCATTGCAAATGATTTTTTGAAAAACTATTATTTTTTTACACAGAATTATTTACTATAATTAAGATGATAATTATCACAAAAAACAGATTAATTAAAAAAATTACAATAATTACTGTTTTGCGTAGTAAAATTTTCTGTAATGACGAATATTTTCATTTCAAAAACGCAGTATATTAACTCAAAAAATTGTATAATTCCTTTTTTCAATATCATTTATAACTACAAGAATCTATAGCAAATGTCCCTACATTATTTTCTCAATGCACATTTGAGATCAGTTACAAATACATCATTACAAATTCACTTCGAAACCAATGAAAAAAATAATTCAAACAGGAACAAAAAGTAGCTTCGAAGCTAATCGCCCGAAATCGCGGTGGGAAAAGCACTTACGGAATATCAAATCCAATCGCGTTGTTTTTTTTTTATTTTTTTGTTCACGTACACGGCAGAATGCAAGCGGTTCCTCGATAATTGACTGCGCGAGCGCGAAGCTTCGGAGACTCGATTGTCGGAAAAGGCGCGTTTTCACCCCCGAATCACGGGAGCAAAGCAGCGGTGCGCTTCGTACTCCCCGGGGCAGCGTCGCGCGGAAGAAAAGTCATCGGCCTCGCGGATCTCAGGATCTTGTCCTTTGCAAGCGGCGTGCCCAAGCCAACGTTTCTTCACCTTCGCTTTCGATACCGAATGCAACGGCCACGATTGAAATCGTCTGCGCTTTCTTCCATCTATGGATGGAATGTTCAATTTTTCGGATATTCTTCACTCATTTATCATACACAGTAAAAAATTGAGCGTTAAATTGCGTGTAAAATGAATGTCTATCAAGTGTAAACATGATATAATAAAAAAAAGTAATGTGTATTATATAAATTCACAAAAACAATATAAAATTTGTGCAAGGTTTTTTTAAATTCAAAACTATTAATTATTAATAACTTATGTGTTAATAATTAATAAGTGTTTATTACTAAAAATCTTATCTTTCTCAATTATTTTTATCCAATAATTATTTTTATCCAAATTAACGCACAAAAAAACACTCATTTTACACCCAAAATCTTAGCGTTTTTTTTTTAACACTTCCGAAAACAACATGCACTTCAGTATTAATTCAGCATCCGATTTTTTACTGTGTGGTTTTTTACTGTGAAAGTCTTCGACGATTTTCATCAGGGGCGGTGTCGTTTCTCTCGAATAATCCTAATCTTCCTAAAAAAAAGTTTCAAGCGGGTGATTCGTTCTGCCTTTTAATTTCGCGTCCCTCTGTTGATTTTTCGCCTTGTTTTGAGCCAGTGCCTAAAAAACGCGCGGTTTATCATTTTTTTTTTAAACTAACTAGCGAGCTAAGAGTTTAGTCTAAGCGATATCATCGTCGACGGGATTCCCCGCGTTTGCGTTATTTACTCCCGCGAGCTGCACACTTCCGAACGCGGCAAGATCGTCGTTCCCTTTCGTCAAAAGAGAGGTACATTTACGCTTTCGATATCTATTACAGACTTAATCGACGTCCACATACACATTTACAGATATTCATCGATTATTAGCTATAAGAAAGTTGCGTGCCCCTTTTTGCAAACGGATGTTTTTTTTCCTTTTGTTAGCCCTTGCTTTTGTAGTGAAACTGAAAGGCTACAAAACAATCGGTCAAGTAGAAGGGTATGGTTAGTGAGTTTTCAAAAGATATCACTCTTTTTGTTTTGCCGTGAGCAAAAAACAATTGACGCTTGGCAAAGTGTTTTTTTTACTTCTTTTTCTTGTCTATTGCGAAGATACTCGTTTATACTTTAATACAATTCACGAAAAAACGCGTTGGTCCTGTCGCATGTTTTTTTCTCAATTCACGATCTACGCAAACAAATTCGCAATGTCCCATACTAACACTGCATTAGCACTGCCTTTTTATATAAAAATTAGTACATTAAAAACAGTTAAGTAGTATAGGTGCAATACTGGCTCGATATTTGTATCAAATCTTCATCACTTTGTTTTTTTTTAATTGCGCAAAATAAAGTTACTATACTCATAATTATGTATTGTTATTTGTTGCATAATAAGTCTTTAAGGTGGTTATTTTGGTTACTTCGCTTGAGAATAACGATAAGTTAATTGACTTTGCCAAGAACAGTGCAAACAATTTTAAAAGATAACACAATCGACGCCTCAGCACCAGTGCAATGTTAGTACTCGTACACGTAAGGGATTTAAAAAACTTTTACGCATACCTAATCGCCTAACAGGAAAATAAACGGTAATCGAAGTAGTAACATTATTAGTGACGCTCATACCTCCAAGGAGAAAAAACAGCACACAATTATTAAGTATAATAGACGCGTAAAAAGCAGTCGATGAAAAATATAAATACGCTTCAAAGAAATCGCTATATTCTTTGATTGAACGACAATATCGATCACTACGGTTACGCTATACCCTTTTAGTTTAGTCAAGCCCCCAAAAATACCCCCGTTAAAAGTACGAAATACAAATTGGTTATCGCATCGACACTCGTCATTAGAGGAACTGAAAAAAGCGCGACGTCCTCGAAGTGTACGTCTAGATATATATATCATATTGCACGTAAAAAGTACGACGGCCAAGGAGATTGTACAACATGGTCGCGCGCGCGTGCACAAGCAAAAGGTTAAAAAGCAAAATTGGTATTTAAAAAGGCCTTACTGGATTTATTGTATTCGTTGCATCGTAATTGTTCCTCGGCGTTTTCCTCACGGTCCACCGGGTCGCCCCCTTAGTCGCGACGCCCCGTTATGCAGTCGCTCGCTCGAGAACGGAAATTGCGTCGAATTGTGGTATAACGAATTCATCTTGAGGAACGACTCGTCTCGAAAGGTTCTGGGTTCAATTCGAATGATCGAGTGAGGAGAGAGCGCCTTTATCCTCTAGCCGGTCGCACATCGCGCGTAACACTTATACATGTCGCAGAGACGGAAAGAACATCGTTTTTTTTTTGTATCGTCGAGTGAACATCGTTTTTTAACCCTAGAAAGTTTACAGTACACCGCGTGATACCACCTCCGCGAGACGATTCTTTCAAAGCCATCCCTCTTGGTTTTTTCTTTACAGCAGTCACTTGCTTTGATAAGACTTTTGCGCTGCGTTTTTCTTATAGTAACTATATTTTTTCTTTTCGAACAATCTAATCTGCACAAAAGTACACTGGTTTCCCGTTTTAAAAAATACGTTATCTTGCTTCGATAATCATACAAAATGTACGTGCTTAATCTACAATTAAAGTGTTAGTTAAGGTTCTGGTAAAATTTGACAATAAAAATCGATTTTTATGGCAGCTTTTTTTCAAAAAGAATTTCTGAGTGAATTAAAATGTTGTTACAAAAATTTGTTTGTTATGAGTACATTGACAGCGTAGAAATTTTTCCGCTCTGCTGAAAATATATTGAGATCTCATACGAGATCTTATACAAGAACGCATTTGAAATACAGATTTTCATATATCTCATGAAAACTCATGCTGCTTGATTCATAATGAGATCTCATATATTTTTATACAAAACTGGTAATACATATTAACCGCAATATATGCCATAACTATGACCGCACTGAATAAAATACGCTCAAATTTTACATAACATATTCTTTTTATATCAACAAGTATTAAAAAATATTTATTTTCACCAGAACCTTTATCTTAAAACAAAATCTTTCTTTGCGTGTAGCGTGCATTCAAAATTAACAATAATTGCTCGTTCTGCGTTTATTGTTTGACTATATTCGTAAAAAATGGTATTCATAAAAAACACTTGGAAAAACTATTTTAGTCGAGGATAATTCAAAACACTCGCACAAAAGTGTTACCATAGCGTGGACCTTTAAACACTCGATTACAACCTTTCGATAAACGCGTTTTTAACGTAAGCCTAAAAAAACGGTGTATCGTCCTTCAATCTTTATACTTTAGGTAGGTACAGCGTTATTGACAATTATGACGGACTTCGCTACAATTAATTTTTCATTAGTTTATCATTAATTTATTAGGTACAACATGTGCACGGTGGTCGTTGTGTGTTTTTTTGTGTCTCGAGTGTCGGCCTGTCTCTCTCTCTGCCCTGTGTGTATGCAACTGAATGCGTGTAAAGTATAATTTAACGTGTTTTTTGTGTGTTTGTAAGTTGTGACGATTTTTGCGGAGAAAGCGTCACGATTATTATTCTCCGAAGATATGCGCCATCGATTTTTAGTTATTTAGTTTTTTTTTTCTTTTTAATGTACTTTCCTCCCTTTCGTTACTTTCATTTATCTCCTTTTTAAATCAAATTTTTTTTGTAACTTTTCCTTTGCGTTTTATTTTCTTACTTCACGAAACGTAAGTAAAGTTGCTTTCGTTTTGTTTTTTGTTTAATCGCTTTTGCAAAAACCAAGGCCGATTTCGAGCGGCAGGTTTGAGACTCGTCCGGCGCGCGTACAGAGTATACAAAGTTTTCTTTTTTTTTCTCTACCACAGCCCATTTAATGATATAATCAATCATATATAATATATTAATATTATTTCGTTATTTATATTTAATAGTATATTAGTAGATATACGAACTACAATAGCTGAGGTGATATATAATGTGAAAAACAAGTACCACCGATTGTCCTCGTAGTCTATTTTTAATTGTTATTAGCTACTTACTATATCAATACGGCGATTATTCATTTATTACTTTTCCCCCCATCTCTAGTTCACTTGACTTAGCTAAAACCCTAGACGAAAAACCTTGCGATGTGCAGGAACTATTCATTGTCGCCACGATCGATTTTCCAATAGTGCAATAATAGACGCTAAACAAATTCAATTGATAAAACTTCCTTTTCACTTGCTAACTTACAAAGACGTTTTTTTTTCTTCTCTTTTCGATAGCAAAAACCTAAAGCTATTTTTCGATCGCATTTAAAAAATTTTACAAAACAACGTGTTCAATTTACATTTTGGTAAATACTTAGATTTATTCAGTGTATAAAAATGATTTTTTTTTCATATAAATACTGTGATCATTTCGACTGAAAAATGCGCAACCGTGTCGATAATGCAAATCCTCATCGCTTGTTAATATTAGAGACTGTTAAGGAATCTATCCTTAAACCGAAAAATCACAATGAACAAACCACTTGCTAAATTTTTCAGTGACTGCAAATCTCGCGATGAACTTACTTTATTCATTAGAGAGCTAGTTGACATATATTTCCATAGTTTCTAAGCATCATTCTTCGAATGAACGTCGCAAAGATGAGCTAACCGATTTCTATAAATTATTTTATCCTGCAAAATTGTATGTTTTATTAAAATTTAAATGTGAAATCTAATATTCTTTTTAACGATAAAAACACAAATTTTATTGCTGATTATGTTTGTTAAATCAATAATGCAGTCACTATAGATTATATTGATAATTTTTCGTTATTTTTCGAACAAGTCGCAAGCAACGTATTGACATGTTATTTCTAAAAATTGTGATGATCTAGTCTTAAAAGAAGTCTAGCGTTTCTTAACGAAAACAAGTATTTGTTTGTTTTTTAATGCATTCTAACTAGGTGACGCTTAAAATCCCTCAACTAGATTAAAAACGTATAGTTCTTTAACTTGAAAACAAGTCTATTAAACTTTTTTCCTTTAGACTTTCATTTCATTTGAATAAATTTTAACGAGTTTCTTCCAAAAGTTTTCAGAATAATACAATAAACGTCAGTACACGTGTTATAAAAGAAAGTGAATAGTCTACCGATAATCGTTACAAATATTTGGCGAATAAACCTATTAAATCGAACGGATTCACAAATTTCCATCGCTACTGTTTATATTGCAGCAACACGTCTACCTACGTCTATACATACACAAATACCCCAGTATTAAACTTTAAAAAATGCAAGTTAGGAAAACACCTACAGCACATAAATAAATCTCTCCTTGTACTACGCATTAGTAAAGAAGAAAATTAACTAGTTAAAAGCACCACTTAAAGGGAACACGGAAAGATCTCAAAATGATCAAAAATTCGATTTCTTTTAGCTAATAACACTTTTCGATATTCCTAAAGCTACTTTGTACGTACGAACCATTGGTATGGCTAAATTTCTACAGTAAAGTGTATAAAGCACAAAAGAGAAAGAGAAAATACGTGCAGTACATTTAAGCAGTAAATCTAGCTTTCAAGATTTTACTCTGCATTTACGTTTCCTCTTAAGTAATCACAAAACTTCGCCATAGCAGATCTTCAATATTCTTTCAAAATACAGCAATGTAGATCAATAGTAATCGTTGTTAATAGAATTGTTTTTCATCAAACCGCTAAAAAAAGTTTAAAAACAAGAAACAAATTAAATAAACCAATTGAAATATTTATTCTCTCTTCATAATATAAAAAAGCGTAAGTTTTATGCCACAATTGTCGATCACAATTAAGATATCGATCTATACTTTGCAAATTTGCAATATAAACTAGGCAAATGATTTTTTCTTTAAACCATTGTTATTATTATCATTATGATTGATTGCTAGAATATTTTGTCCATACCCCAAATCCAATTGTGCAGTCTCTAGTAGTGTAGCTACTAATCTAGTTATTTTTCTAAAATTTGTTGATCACTGTTACGGTATCTTTCAATCAGACTTTTACATATAATATGCTAGGACAATAAACACAATTTTACAATAAACATAAATTGCTCCTCAGGAAATCAATTATAAGCGCAAAAACAAAAGTACGTAAAGCAGTTTAGTACAAAATGCGGCTACAATTTTCGCATTTGCTCACAAAAAAAAAGAAAAATAATCAAAGTATAAATAATCCTTTATACTTATAAACGATCAACATGTTATTCACAACTCAAAAATATGATTTTTTAAATAATGCACAGCATTTCTCAAGATAAAAACTTAAAAAAAGCTTTTAAAATACAACATCGTTTGTTACAAATTTTGCATTTTATCGAGCTTTTAAACTATTTTAACTTGTAACATATTTTTTTCTTTTCTTCCCTTTTTTAATTAAACATGAACTATGTTAACACTTTAGTCTTAAAGATTAAGAAAAAACAATAATTTTTGTTCTATTCAATTTACAAAGTTTGCAATGTAATAGATAATAAACGTATCTACTTCTTTATATAAAACTACCTACTAAGGTTTTGAAAAATACGAAGAAAATTGCTTAAGAAATCACAAATATGCAAATTTGATCATTACCAATGCTTTGGACATTCTGAAAAATGTATAATTAAAAGAATTATTATTCAAATCACTTTGTGTAAATTCATCAATCACAAATGAAATAATTAATTGTTGAGAATCACTTAAAGGATTATTTACAATAATAATCAGATTTACTGCCCTTATAAATTAATAAAGTTTTAAGTTTAAGAGAAAATCGCGACAATTTAAAAATTGCATTTTCTCTTTTATGCAATGTACAATTTGTATAGAAAAAGCGCTTTAACTTTAACCTTTTTTTTTCATCCATTGTGAACCAGTCAAAAATTGTTATTATCTAAAAAATCATGACATTAGCGTTCTAATAGATTGGAAGAAAATCTCTGAGAATCGAACTAACGTGTAGTGTAAGTGCGCAATTCACGTACGCTCGCACGCGAATAAAAGTCTATCGATATACATATATATTACGTGAACATCAGATTTGTTCGATTAAGCTACCATCCGCGCAATCCAATTTTGTCCACTTTTATCGATATTTAACACGAGTAAATGGTCGGATCATCCTTTACAAGTGTCAAAGTTAAACTACTAATTATAAAATTGTCACTATCTTTCATCTCTATCAATCAATTGTCTAATTGATTATTGCTTTAGTTAAATTCATTATTTTTATCTCTCTTTTATTTCCTCTGTCTCAACACAATATTAAATATAACGCTCTAGACATAGACATATTATCTATCATTATACTCTTATCGTAAAATTCGAATTTCTTCGTTGATCTTGGGAGCTTAAAGTGAGTTACGCGGATGTAAGCTCGAATATTAAATAAAGCTATTTATTACAGTACAGTGGACAGCATTATTTTTTTATCGTTTAGATTGCTTCGCAACATCAACATCAAATAACACACCTATGCCCGTCCAAAATTCTTTTTTTCGGCTATTAAATGTAATAATCTTTGCATCGCACATATGAGGTGTGTCGTCGTACCCACTCGTTAAATCGATGGGCCGTCGAAACACACACGCACGCATTATACGGGTCCACACACTGAAGGAAGGCCACATTGAACTATTCTAAGAAATTGTATCTAGCGTTTGAACTAACACACTCGGTAAAACTCGGTGGTCCAGGCCCCAGAGATCGGCCCGAAACTTTCATCTAGTTGTAAGCGAACAGTGGTCGGAGATTCAGCTCGAGCAATGCTTGACGAAATGGCGAGAAAAGCTCAAATGCAGCATCTACACATTTTCATTATTATTCTCTTCTTTTTTATTCAAAATCTACATGCTAGCGGTTTTGTTCTTCTACTTTTGTTACTACTACATAAGAGATCATTAATTGTTAAAATTACTGAACACAATTAAAATATTTGCTTGACGCATCAATTATTTTCACTTGATTCCTTATAATTCTATAGTGGTAAATTTTTCACGATTCTTACTTCAAAAACTCTGATGTTATAAAATAATAAAATCAACTTCTCGAACGATTTTATTGCATTTCATAAGTAAATCGAATTAAAATTCAATGGATGCCACTAGTACGCTATACTAGTTAAAACGAAAAATATTTAATATCAATGATTATCATATTTGGACTAAGCATGCTAATCCAATAAAGAATTTGTAAAATAAAGTTATGCTTACAAAAAGATAATCCTTCGATTTTCGAAGGAAAAAATGCGAAGATACTCTCCGGCCTAGTAGATTTTTATGAACATTTCTCGTCAAGTCGTCGCTCAAGCCAAATATTATTTTTATCTTTTTCTATTTGGACTGGAAGTCTCGTGCGTTAAAGTACCTCGAGCCATCGCGACGTCGAATCCCGGTCTCCTCTATACCTCTTTACGTCCGGGTGCTCGCGCATGGCGTTGGGCATTCGTATTTAAAGCGCATTTTTGTTTCGTTAAAAAACTACGGAATCACGAGTAACAAATATAAAAGTTAACCGGTGCAGTAAGACGCGCCGCTGTGAACCTCTACACCGCATCAAGCATGGCGATCAAACTGATTCGACCAACAGCATGTTTAAGAAATAGATCCTTTTAATCTAACTCAGTATATCTATATTTACTACTGAGTATACATAAATATACGGAGACCCATGACTACTTATACCTATAATTGATTTAGGATCTATCCCCATGATATCTTTCAATTATATATTGTTGTTTTTTTGAAAAACAGAGAGATTCAAAAGTTGTTTAATAAATTATTTAATTTAAAAAGCTTTATTTAATATAGAAAATTTTTTAGTCAGTATAATTAAATTATGTACCTTTTTAAATAAGTGCTTTTAAAAATTTTTTTTACAATCTCTCTTTTTTCTCTATTACGTAACAATCCTTTTCCGTTTCTCAAAAAACAGCAATCATTTTGAACTTTAGCTAGTCGAACGTGGCGCTCGCCATTCTTAATGCATTGTGGCTTTCGTTTTTTCTATACCTTTCCTACGCACGCTTCTTTTTCTAAAATTGAAAAAAGTCGAAGCGATATCGTTCGCACATATCAGCGCGGTCGATGCGTTATGAATATTGTTGTGCGCTTCTCTGTATAAGTATATAACGAGATAACACGATTAACATATCCAACGAAAGCTCTCGAGGTCCTGCACTTTTAAGCGATGGTTAACTTGGTTAGCACCAAGAAAATCTGAGTACGACGGTATTTTTTTAATAAAGTTTACTTTTTACCCCCCCTCCCCCTCCTCTCCTTATTCTCTTTCGCTTCTTCAATAATTCTTTAGAAAAGCTTGATAAAGATTAGGCGTTGTGAATCTCGAAAAAGAATGACTCACAGTGAGCGTGGATAAACGAAGAGGAGTTAATTTTTCCAGAACTTCTCTCTCTTTGCTTCGCATTATTTTAAGTACGATTGGCAGCCTCCTCATTGGCCACTAACACAGCAGCATCCGTTGGTGGAGTGGGCGACAAAGTCATAGTTGCAGATGATGCAGTTTCCTCAGCAGCCTCAGTTTCCTTAGGTTGCAGCGACATGACGACATCCTGATTAGTCTCAACAATCTTGGTTTCAATCTCGTTGTTGTACAGAAGAGTCGACTGCATGGCGTTGTACATCGCTGTTCTTGCAAGGCGCGATGCCTTCGTTAGTTTGTATATACTATCAGCCAATGCCAGTATATCTAGAAAACACAGTATTATTTCTATTAATATTTAAAACTGTTTCTAATGCAAAAAGTTTTGTAACTTCGTAAAGTATTTGTTCATTATTTTTTTCAAAAATATAGTTGGAATCAACATTTGTATAAAATAATTACAAAAATATGAAAAATTATCTGTTATGATTTGTTGTTACAAGCAATTTTTTTAGAATTACTCACCATTATCATCATGCATGGAAATGCAATGAAGACCCTCCTTTTGACGCTTGGTGGTATTAGCAATTTCCTGCTTGCGTCGTTCCTGCACAAACTTAATAGTTTCGAGCCAATGTTCCATAGCTTTGTGAACTCGCTGATTCATGTCCGCGCCACGTAGACGTTCCATCTGTCATCATAAAATGCATATTTAAAAATTATTTAAATTCATTTATTACAGTATAATTAAAATTACATATTATTAACTTAATTAATAAATATAAACAATATTTTTTTAATTCGTTCATAAAAAATAACATTTGTAGGAATTGGTAGAAGATTAACGTCATTTTAATCTAAATAGAATGATATAGATTTACCTTCGCAATGAGTGTGATTACACGCGCGTGCTCTCTAAAATGATCAATAATCAGCCTGTCCACTCTGGAAGGACTACCTTGGAGTCTCGGAATTGGTATGTTGTTAGCACTGGTGACTTTTTTCCCAGGAAAGTGAGCGGCCAATCCAGCTTCGCATTTTTTGCGTTCCTTCTCTAGTTGCTTAAACTGTTCGTAAGTTTGTTCAAGTCTCATAAAGAGTATCCTTGATGGGCCGGACCTCCTTGCAGTACTACCATTCCTCAAACCTAAGCCGCTTTCAAAGATGGACATTGGCGGTGGAACTGCTACTGGGATGGGCATCACTGTATGAGCAGGGAACATTCCAGCACTCGCGCTCTGCATTAGGCTGGCATTGAAGAGCACGTCGGTTGCGGGCGAAATAGTCTGCATACCCTTCAAGCGTTGTTGTTGCTGTTGCTGCTGTTGCTGTCGCTGTTTTACCAGTCGATTGAAGATGTCACTGTCGGCGCCGTTTGTGCCATTTCCTCCAAGATGCTGCTGTTGCTGAGCCAGAGAGTTGTTCGAGGGAAAGTTAATACCATTGGCCAGTTCATAAGCGGTTTTCATTTTGTAGGCACTCGAGATATTGTTGGACCTTTTATGATTGTTCTGGAAAGCAGCCTAGAGGTAAAACAGTTTAATGGCTCATTAAATTATAAATATACATACGTAAATTGTTTTAAATGTTCACTTTTTTATAGTAGTATTATATGTAAGTAATAATATATAGTTACGATTTCTGATTTTACCTGTGAATTTTGTTGCTGGATGACTTTAAGAGCATCGGCATTGTTAACGATGTAACGTTGGCAGTCGTTAGCGCTTTGATAGTTGTACTTCAATTGCTGCAGTTGCTCGGCCTCCCTCGCCGCGGCAGCGGCCGCAGCTGCCGCAATCGCGGCTAGGTTACGCGGATAGCCAATCGGCGAGAATACCTGCTTCTCGCGTGACTTAGCGGTAATACCGTTACTGCCCTTAGGACTGAGTATCTTCAAGAGGGAGGCATCGAGCCGCTGATCACCAAGCTGCATCCCGTTCGCAACCTCGAGGTCGGCCGCAGATACGAACTGCTGCTGTTCCGCGAGATTTGGATAGTGGCTGATGAGACGTTTGTACGTCTGCTCAGCTGCCAATGCCGCTGCATCATCTAGCTTTCGATTATTTTGCTGCTGTTGCTGTTGCTGCTGTTTAAGATATAGTTGTTCACTGGATGCCGCTATGTTGCTGACATTCAGATTGGACGTCTCATGATAATCTTTGTACTGTAATAGAAGTATTGAGATTAATATTTCATTAAAATTAATTGCCTGAACAGTCTAACCTGAGCATGACTGTTACTACTAGTCGTAATTTTTAGTCTTTTTGTGAACTAAATAATTTAGTAATAATTTAATTGACAAACTATAAAGTTTTATCTGACCTCTTCGAATTTTCCACGTTGAAGGTTATTAGCGAAGCAATTCTGTAGGGCAGATTCAGCGGGAGAGAAGTGCTGAAGCGGCGAGTTGGATAGAAAACCGGAGTCGGCACTAAGATCAGTCACAGTGGAGCTAGGACGGTAGCCTTGACCATTGGCAGTCACATTGTAGGAATCGTGAACATTCAGTATCGAATTGCCATGGGAATTCGGGGGTGCATTGCAGTGGAGCTGCATCTCATTAAGGGCAACATTGTCGGGCGAGTCCAGAGCCAAGTTGAGAGCGACGTTTAAATTGTAGTCGGTATTGTTGCAGGATTGCAATTGCGAGTAATGTCCAAACAAATCCTTAACACAGTCAGTGGTCAACAGAGTTTCCGACCAATTGGCCGTTTGAGGGTTGTAATTCAAACCATTGGTCGTCGTTGTAAGTAGGCCATTGTTCGATAAAGGAACGTAGGAATTCCGAACGGAACCAAAGGATCCATCATTAACAATCTGAGCTGGATATTGTTGCCCAGACCGTTGTATGTTATTGTCAGAGGTATGAAGAGATCTAAAATAAAAAAAATAAAAAAAACAATTCTGTTTTAATGTTCTGCGTACATATTTTTTGAACGAGCTATCGTAATTTTTCGTCTTCAGAATCCTCTATATATTCAACAAATACTGTACCACGATAACTTCTTTAATACGTAATTATAAAACATGCCCACTACTTTTTTTTCCATTTTAACTTTTGATTTTTAAAATAAATCTTTATGTAACTATTAAGATGAACTAATTAAAATATACATTTAATTTTTCAAATGAATAATACCTCTGGACATTATTGATGTATCCATTAGTGTATGAGTTCGTTTTGTCATGATTTTGCTGTCCCATACACAAGTTGAGACTCAATGAATTCAGTCCACTGCAGATGTTTCTGTATTCTTGGTCATTTTCATTGATACTCAATGAACCATTTGGTACTCGATTTAGTGGATAAGTGTTGTGGAGACCATTGGTGTTATTGAGATATGCATTCACACCTAGCCTGGTTTTACAGTCTTGTCCCATTGCAGTTCCGGCTTGGTACTGTTGTTGATTGCCATTACAGCGATTATTGAAGACATCATTGCCAGTGATACAATCATCATCTAGGATCTTGGCAACAAGATCATCCACCATAGAATTGTTTAGATCTTGGCTATCGTCATCTTCCAGGATTGGCTGCAATTATCAAGGCAACTGTTACTTCCATATCTCATGGAGTGGATATTACTTCCATATCTCAGTCACTTATTCTTTATAGATTATAAAAAGTCTATATGGTTTACATAACTTATTGAGCACAAAATTGATTGAGTGAAATAAAAATCTATAAATTATATATATATACTAATGTTCAGAAGATCTTAGACTTTCTGATATTAAGGACAAAACTTGACAAGCTTTGCTTTTAAATTATAACTACTTAATAAAATTTTTTATTGATTTTATTGAGTACATGTAATAGAAAATATATATCGAAATAATCACCTTGGCGATGGAGCCTCCACCAAGCAGGTTGTAGCTCCAGGGGCTGTACTCATTACAACGATTGTCTTTCGCTGCCTCGAACATGTTGATGCCTTTTTCAAACTGTGAATAATTAAAGAAAAAATTAAAACTTCTGCTTTAAAAGAAAGAATTGATTGGCCTTGAGGAAATCAATAATCACAGAATGACAATTCAAAATTTAAAGATGCAGTAATCAATATCTGCAAACAAATAAAAAAGGAGAGAAAAGAAGAAAAAAAAGCAAATGGCCTCACCACCTCTCAAAGACCGATCCCTCATTAGACAATTAACATCAGAACAAACGAGTCGAAGGCGCTTCGCCGAGCAAAAAATAAATTGACCGAAATTTGCCAAAAAAAGTATCGAATTTCGCCGAGAACCGACCGCCCCGAGTGTGGCCATAGGACTTCCTCCTAATCATTTTTCACCTGTCGCCGATTTAAACTAAAAATACATAGTTGACACAACTATAAAGAATCGGGGGGAGTTCGCGCAGCAAACAAGCACGTAATTTCTCTCTGGCCGAGTGCAAGTAGTGCTGAACTCATTCCGCTCGGACGGAGAGAGAGCGAGAAAGAGAGGGAGAAGGAGTGCGAGAGAGAGGCGGCGAGAGGCCAGGGGAGTGAAAAAAGAAACGGCGAGAAGCCCGGACGGCAGAGAAGGCGAGGTGCCCCCCAACCTCCCGCGTGCATTCGCCACTGTCACCTACGTTTTCCCAGACACTCGCGTAAGTGAGCTCATCGTGGAATCGCCTGGGCTCGCCCTCGACGCACATAACACCAAAACACGAAGAGGCTCGGTCCGCGCCGCACTGCAACGCTCTGCTCTCTGCGCGACTCCGCGACGACACTACGCACACCTCAGCCGCGCTCCGTCTCGCTCGCTCGCTCGCGCGAGCGCCTAGATTCCCGCGAGTGCGCTGCCACTGCGGGGAGCGAGGCAGCGCCAGCGAAGCTTCGCGAGACTCCGTGATAGGTATACACGCACTCACACGGGCGCAGCAGCGAGTTTCGCGAAAAAACAGCTCGAAAAAAACGTTGAGTCGAGAAATAATAATAACAACAAGAAAGAAAGGTCGAGTCGATGTGTACACAGGCGGTCGGCTGCGCAGACAACAGCGGCTCGCGTTTATTTTATTTTTTTTTTTATACTGTTTTTGCGAAAATAAAAAAGAAGGCTAGTAGTGCTTAGTGCACCGAGATACGCGTGTTGAGGAGACGGAGAGGTGCGGAGGATGTTGCTCGAAGGCGAGTTCACGACGGGACTTGTTTCGCGCACTGGTTCTCTTTTTTTTTTGCGTTTGTCGAAATTTTACCTGGTCACCAGCGGGGACATTGTTGCCGATGATCGCAGCGAAATTCTACGCCTCGAGCTGGGCCATCGGTCAGGGATCATCTCTGTCACCGCTGCCGCCTGCCATTGCCATTCTCCCTCTCTCTTCCTCGCGGCAGGCGAGTCGCGCGACTCTCATGCCTCCCACACTCGCGGTCGCCCGACCGCCCGCGCGCGCGCATACACACTCAGGCGCGACTGACTCTCCCTACCCGCGCGCGATCCACCCACCCTCTCGCTTATATCTACCTTCAACGCCTTCCTACCCTTATCGTTGCTAAGAAAGTCTTCGTTTTCTCGGCTAAATTGTATGTACGGTATCAGGTATTTTCAAACGGGTTTCTTTATGATGTTGTAGAAAGGATGATTTTAAATCGCTTTTGTATTAGTGCAATAAATTAAAATTTATGGTGCATATAAAACACGATCTTTTATAGCTGTTCACTTTATTTAATAGCACTTTTTTTTGAGCTATTATTATTTTTGATAGACTTTAAGATGTTTAGAACACTTGCTTAGATGATGTATATACCATAGTGGAGAATAAAAAAACATTCGTTTTAAATCGTTTTTAACAAAATTAAATCTACTATTGTGTCGACTATGTATAATAAATAATAAATGCATAAAAATTTCATAATTTTATGAATTTTTCAAAACCTTTGAATGTAAAATAATTTAGCTAGAAAAAGAGATTAAATAGTAAATTATGTAGCTTTCTTCACTTTTTGTAACATTTATTTCTCGGTTTTTACAATAAAAATCAGTACCAATGTCATTTGAGCTAATAAAGTGACTACTGGATAATTTTATGCAATATTGACTTACAGAATTATAAATAAACATTCCAAAATTAGCAGATTCTAATTATCAATTGAAATTTTAGCTTTTAGATACCATTAAGGTCGCTAAAAAGATAAAATTGCGATTTGTATAATACCATGTAAGTAGGTTAAACTTTAGTCATTTGATTATGTAAAGTCTTAATCATACTTAATCATCATTGATATAAATGTTCTAATTTAAATATAAATGTTCAATTATTTAAAAATAAGTTTTTTTATTTTTTACGCTTTTCAATAGATGATTTTCGTAGAAATGTGTAATGCACAGTTACCGATAATATAGTTATATTGAATATTTAAAAAAATTTGACCTATAAATTCACAAAGCTACAATTATCAATGTTGATGAAAAGGATCCGTTTAGCTAAGATTCATTCATAGACTCGATATGTAAACAAAGGGTTGACGGAGAAATTTATAATCATCTATATAACACATATCTGAAGAATTTAAGATTTGATTTATTCCAAAATCTAAGAAACTTTTTTTTAGTTATTATTGTTACTTTACGTATTATTTTATTTAAGCGTCTTATTAAACAATTAAAGATAATTTATAAAATTTGTATGAACAAACTGCTTTTTTTATTTTTATACAGTTGTCTCTGACGATTAAAAAAATAATTATTATAAATAAATTATTAAAATAATATTAGAATTTACTTATTTTACGAAAATAAATTACAGGAAAAATGGCTGGGGTGATAGACAGCGATTTAAGCTTGGGGTTTCGGTTCTTAGAATATTTCCGAGCATTTGCCTCAAGGAATTGGAGCAATGCGCGCTGCGCCCTCCTGCATATTTTAGTTCCCCGAAGCAACTGAACTTTTGGAAACTAAAAATAATTACATCATTTTAAAACTGTAATTTGTTGACATACACTCAAAAGCCATTGAAACTTATTTAAAGGAAATAATGACGGAAGTAGCTGCCGCTTATACTTCGAGAATCGCGTGTTTTAGGATCTTATATAGTTCGTAAAATCGTAACTGGGACTACCCGGAAATAAGTATTTTTTTATAAAAATTAATAATTACTTTTTTTTAACCAATATTTAATAATTTATTTAAAATAATAAAACACAACTTGTTGATGTTGATTTTATGTTGAAAGCAGCACAAAGTGTAGTTTTAAGTAGTAGCAGACGATATTTACAAAACAAAACGATTTGTTTGCACAAACACTCGAGAGAAAAAACAAATATTCAACATTAACATTAAGTAAAAAATCAACATTTCATCAATTCTAATTTGAAATCGTAAAAACGTATCTTAAATAAATTCCCGCATTTCCCCGTAGAATCTATTCGCGAGAAGTTTGGATCCGCGAAGCGAAGTTGGAATTGCAGAGATCAAAACATTTTGAGAATCTCGCTGAAACAGCTCGATTGTACCCGTATCTACTGCTCGTAAACAAAAAAAAAGCACACACGCACACGCGTCTGCACACTCAAACGACGATATAACGTCGCGCTGCAGATTTCCCGTCTCGCGCGACATTCAATTTTCGCCAACAAAGCTCACCGATAGGCATACACACATCCACCGCGCAGATCCCAAACTTCGTTCGCGCACACTAATAGCCGGAAAAAAAGTTGAAAACGCGTCGAAGAAAAAAAAAACAGACGCGACGAGAGAGAAGAAAGACGAAAAAAAACGAGAAGCCGAGGAAAAAGTTGTATATGATCGACTTACGTCTCTTGCGTGTCGGTAGTACTTGAGCTTTTGAAGGCTCGCGTCGAGCTGCGCCTGCAGGACAACCATTCGCGCGGACGATCCCCGTCGAGGCTGCGGCACCGGGAGAGGAAACAAACACAACTGCTGGCCTGCACTCGGCGATTTTTCCTCGATGCGAGCAGGACTCCGCGCTGTACGCTGTATATCCGTGCGGCGCTCGGTCCTCTCCCTCGAACGGCTTGGACGCGAATGAACCGCCCGCGAGTGCCGGCGAGGGGGGTGAGGCCGAAAAACATTGGCGCGCCGGCCGGCGGATTTTTGCGAAAACGATTCCAGCGCCACTGTGCGACGATTTTCGATTTTTTTATGGCTCGCCAGTGATCGTCGGCTCGAGCAGACGAGCAGGATTCAGGATATTCGAGCCGCCGTTTTTTCACTGCAATGGCCTCCTATAGTAGTTATGTTTGTAAACTGGAACACAATGAAGTACCCTTGGGGTGGAGGCCTGGTGTCTGTATCCTTCAAGATTAATAAAAACAAAGTGAATATTCGTACCAAAAATCCATGTAAATAGCATCAATTGAAAACTAAAGAAGACGTAGTCTCTACACTTTTGGTTAAAAATATCAGTTGTACCCTTGTACCTAAGGTCTAGACAGACATTTAGTAATGTAGGTTTTGAATACTTGTGGAAATAAACTTTAAAAGAAACTAGTTTATTATACTTTGTTATATTGTTTCGAGTCATAATATTTACTTATAGTTTTCAAACTTCGAGATGGATCATATGATTGATTTAATGGACTTGACCGTGTACATTGCTCAAAGTGATTTTAAAAATAAATCGATGAACCACCTGAAAACTTTTATTCCTGAAAATGGTCAACAATTATTATTTAGTATTTTTGAGACAGATATCGGTGAGATCTACAGTGATTCCGATATTCGTACATTGGAGAATGTGGAATTGCACATATTTGAGCGCTTTATTATTAGACACAAGAGTATGCAGTATTCCAGAGTTTTTCAACAAACAAACATAGAAATAAGAGACAAATATTTTCAAAAGCATAGAAAGATAAAAGGTAAAACTAGCTATCATTACACCGAAGACAAAAAATGTAAAGGGCAAATTCATCCTGCACAAATTCAAGAAGGTTTTCGAACAGTTTTATTTAGAGTTGTGAGTCAAGAACTTATTGGCAATAATCGAAACAAAAAGAAAATTTTAAAAACATTGCAGAATTTATTAAGAACAGCAAAAACTGAATCTTATACTTTGCGAAATTTGCTGAAACAAATAAATGTAAATTGGTTTTTTTATTATTTAATGTTTATTTTCGCAAATATCTCATTGTTATGATAATTTTGTAGATATCATCAATGAAATGGTTGGATGCCATTAGTAATGTAAAAGCAAAATGTATTGTAGCAGCTAAATTTATGAAGTGGCTTTTTCATTATTTTATTGAAGTAATAAATTACCAATTCCGTGTCACAAGTGTAAAAGAGGAAAAGATATTTATTTTTATCAATGATTGGAATGCACAACATAGTCAACAAATAAAGAATTTAGTTAAGAAAATGGTTCTACAACCAGATAGAAAAATAACTGATAGCAATGCTACTAATGGTAATTATCTGTTTATGATTCCAAAACGGGATTCTGTAAGATTTATAGCAAGTAATAAGTAAGTATTCAATTTTTATAAATTTTATTGTGCTATGGTCATTTCAGAATTACATGTTTTATAATTTTAGTTATTCCGAAACAGAAAAAGATGAACTTAGAATAGTCATGGGTATTTTAAGGTATTTATATGAAGAACACTTTAAAATCAAAGATAATAACTTTCAAATGTTATATCCTGATATTTGTAAAACATATAAGAATTACAAATCTTTATATGTAATATCAGCTGATATTCATGATGCATTTGGTTCTGTGAAACAAGGTTTGCTTATATTCACTAAAAAAATTATATAGCCAATTAAAGTACACATTCAATTTTGTAATGATGCTTTTCTTTTTAGACAAGCTATGTGACATCCTCCAACTAGCATTTGAATCTTTACCAGACATGGTAGAACTTCAGGCATATAAATTAAGAGGTTCCCGAAGATATAGATACCCACCAACAAATAAGAATAAATCTCGTACTGCTAAAGGTCCTCGTAGCATTGTGCGTGTTAAAAAATCTCATATCCTTCAAACACTAAAAGATTATATCTTTCACACTAAAGTAATAACATTAAGTAAAAAATATTGCAACATTACATTTAACTTTAACAACATTCAATTACATTTTCAGATCATTGTTAATCAACAAAAGTTCAACTTAAGTAAAGGCTTAGCTCAAGGATTGATGTTATCTCCTATATTGTGTGATATTTATTATTCACACATGACAAAGAAATGTTTTGCTAATTTTATGATTTCCGGATTTCTTTTCACTTATGTTGATGATAGTTTTTATATCACTGATGACAAATTGGTTGCAAAAAAGTATATAATATTTTTTTAATAATAATATGAATCTTTTGAAAAATATGTTAATTAAAATTTATTTTTTTTTATGGAAAACAATATTTACTACATGAAAATCATGTTTCAGATACATAAACATTATTCAGAAGGGTATACCAGAATACAATTGTTGGTTTAATAAATCAAAGTTACAGAGTAACTTAGAAATATCTACAAGAAATATTAATTATTTAGGCTGGCAAATTGATCCTAAATTATTAGAAGTCAAACCAAAATATTTGCCAGTTAGAAAAAATACAATTTTTATGAATTTATCTAAAAGGTAAACATATTAATCAACTAGTACTGTCATGGAAAAAACGTAGTTTCTAATTTATTGTTTTACTTTTTAGTACTTTGGAATCTAAAATAGAAAATTTAACTCCCTTAAAATTAAGTAAGATTATATTTTCTAAACAAATCAACAGCAGTGAACGGATTTTTAACAACATAGAAATTGTAGCATTACAGCAAGCACGTCGTTGTTATACATTAACAAGATCTATTTGTGAAAGTAATGCTAAATTAACTACAACAATGATCAGAAAAGCAAATTTTAAAATCATAAAAAAAATTGAAACTCTTGCAGATTGGAGTAAGTAAAAAACGTATAATAAAATAATTACAACATTTTATTTCTGATATTTTATTAATTTCAGACAAAAAGGAGAAATTTCAGTATAGAAGAAAGCTGCAGTACATTATGTGGAAATCATTTTTTTCCGTTTTTAACAAGCATGAAGGTTTCAAAAATTTAACTAATGAATTCAGAAAGTTAACAAAAAAATATAAACTTTTCACAGCACCACCAAAACATTTACAGTAAAATGAAGCATGTGATGTACATTTTTTTTTAATTTACATAAGAATTGTAAATTAGTGCTGTAAATAAATATTTTATATTTTTAATTTATTTCGTGCGTCAAAATATCATTTAAATATTTCAATATTAATACAATCTGTAATATTATAATACATTTATTGATGTAACTGTCACCTTGGAAACTATCTAAATGAATGTGGGGTTGTGTCCTCCTTGATGATACATTTGTACCTGTTATTAGTAGAAAGAAAGATTAAAGTGTGTCAGGATGACAGAAGATATCAATAAACAATTGTTATTACAATATTATGGTTTTAATGAAGATTCTAAATCAATTAATAATTTATCAACATCGAAAGCAATCGAAAGTTTTGAAAATGTAGTAGATATTGAATACCAAAATACAGATCAAATACTTTCATCTGAAGAAGCAGGAAAAAATCAGGTTTGTTTCATATTAAATAATTTAACAATAGGCAAGATCTAAAAAGATATATTAATTTTTTTAAAATTAATAATTAGAATACTGAAGAAGAATCAGAATACATTACTGATGAAAATAATGATAGTACCTTACTGAAATCTCCTCATGTTCTCACCATTGAAGATTTATTTGGAGAAAAGGAAGATGGTAATGAAATTTAAAATTTTAACTAATTTCATGTATTATAACTATACGAATTTATTTTAGATTTTCAAGAAGCGCATTCAGAATCCGATATTATTGGTGATCTTAAAGATGATAAAAATGTTCCTAGCAAAATTTTAACAAAATTGGAAGATACATTTTCAAAAGCAATGTCTAAAGCATCAGAAACTTCATCTCAAGTAAATATTAATTCCAATGCAAATGAAACTTCAAAACTATCTTCTGGACCAGTAAAAAAGGCAAAAAAATTGTGGAGGCAAAAAACAATAGTTTCTAAAGAAAATTTCATTAATACTCCAAATTTACTTTCAAAATATAATGGAATAAGTCTAAATTTAAACAATTATGGTATCTTCGATTTTCCAATTGATTTGCTGGATAAACTTAAAAATTTACAGGTAATTTTTTCTATAATTATGAACATATTTTTTTATAAAATATTCAATTATTACTGTACCTATGTTTTTACTTGTTTAATATTATTTTAGATGCTGTATTTGGATTCTAATAATTTATCAGAACTACCAGATCAACTTTTTATAAAACTAAAAAATTTGAAATGGTTAGATGTGAGAAATAATCAGTTATTGACCATACCTTTAAGTATAAAAGGTCATGCATCATTAGAGACCCTTTTATTGCAAGGAAATAATATAGAGAGATTACCTTTGGAATTAGGTATACAAATGCATTTAAAAAAAAATGTATTAAATGGAAAAATATTTAATTTAACCTTTAATTATTTTACAGGCCTCATTCCTAATTTAAAAAATTTACAACTAGCTCATAATCCACTTACATTCCCTCCATCGGAAATTTTAGATTTGGATACAAACAAAATTATTAATTTTTTACGGACTGAATGGAATAAAGAGCATCCAAATGAAGTAATTGAATTAAAGAAAGTAGATTGTGGTAAGTTTTAAATTAAAGGAAAAATTTAAGAATGAAAAACATAACGGAAAATCTTTTTTTAGACAAAATAGAGAAGAAACCATCAACGATTATTTGCTACCAACCATCTTCAAAGAAATATTTTAAAAGTAAAAAGAATATTCAGAGTACACCAAAAATATCAGTTAGAACCAGAAGTTGGAATTACAAACCAAGTAGCAGGTACAGGCATCCTAACAACTTATGGATGTTAAAAAAGATAGAAAATGTTGAAACTAACTTGGATAATTCTATTGTGATTTGTAACTTTTGTGCTGCATCTTTATATCGTAAAGGGGTTTTTATCGAAACTATTACTGAAACTTGCTATAATAATTGCAAACAAAGAGTATCAAAAACAGTTAAAAAAATGAATTCGATTAATTCTAATCAAACAGACATTCTTTCCCCAAGATTAATGTGTGAATCAAATTTTTTACATTTGCTAGGACCCTCACCAAGATCTCTGTTTATACGGAAAAATTTGGATTTTTTAACTAATATTGAGAAAGGAAAAGTAAAATTATGTCAAATAAAACCAGTAGATTTTGATTGGAAAACATTGAAAAATGTAAAAGTAAATGCAAATAAACCCATAAAAAATTCAAACATTAACAATAAAGTTTTTGATGTAATAACTAATGATAGAGTCAAAATGAAAATAAAACCCCTGCAGCTGAAAGATCCACGTTTAATGATTAACTTTTTAAAAGCATTTTTAGGATTAAATCAAAATAAATTGTTTGTAAAAGCCAAGTAGAAGTAGATACTAGATGTAGCACTGTATAGTTGTTGAAAATGTAGAGTTTATATAAATATGTATACTGTTGGTTCCATTAGAAAATATTAATAAATGTTAGAATCTTCACTTACCACATTGTTTAAAACTGTTATTTAAGAACCTTGAGACGTTATCATGTTTTAGTTGACTTTTATGTATTGTATGTACATAGAAGATAGTACCACATATACAAATATTTGAATTAAAAAAAAAAATTTGTTATTATTTTTTTGTTTTCTTTTTGCAATTATGCAGATGTCAAAGTGCTGGAGGAAACCCAATTTATCAACAAAAAGTATTATGGATGGAAACCGCAAAAGAGCTATTAGAAAGCCAAGCAGCTGAACTTCAAAAAACCATGTATATATTTTTGTTTATAAGCTATTCACCTTAAAGTCAGAAATATTTTTTAAATATTAATACTTTTAAATATTTCACAATAGTGACAAAAATGTACTAGACAAATGGCGTTTTAATTGCAAAAATTCTGCTAAGAAATCCATAAATTTGAAAAATGATACATTTGAAAGACAAAGATTGCGTAAGTACAATTCAAAATTTTGGATTCATAAATTAAATATAAATCAATAAACCTTTTTTAACAGCTCCATTTGCATTACACGAGGAAATTTATGAAAATAATGTAAGAACTATTCGTATTTTTTCCATACTTTTCTTTGAATATGCAATATCTATTACTTATAAATCAATTTTTAACAGGCTCGCGGAAAGGTGCAGAATTCCCAAATTAAATCTCAATACATCACGTAATATATTTTCTAATGTTTAATTTGAGTACCTTATGTCATTAATTTTAAAATTGGCATTTTATATCTTTTAGCTCTAGCAATTTTAAAGAAAATTTTGATAAACTTTTAGAGTCATTAAAAAAACTTGATGATACAAGAATTTCAGGAAATATGACTCCTCTCAATGAAAAGAAAAGTTTACAGGCTGAGATTCAAAAGGTGAACTAATCAAAGTTTTCAATTATTAATTAAATAAAAGTAATAACACATATAATAATGCATTTTCAGATAAATCAATTACAAAAACAACTTCAAAACTTAAAGATTTACAATGAATCGTACATGGGACCATAAAAAGCATAATTAACTATTTTGATCCTGGCCATAACAAATTTTTGTTTGATTTTTCAATCTTACAATAATTGTACAATTTGTGGGTAAATCTTGTTGAATAAAAACAATTTAAGCAGTTAATTTCAGTCTTTTTACATTTTATTCAAATAAATCCATACCAATTACTGATTGTACATGATGATAATTGTTATTCAATACACTGTAAAAAGTGCATTAACTAATTAAATAGTATCATAAACTTATTTCATTCAGATTAAAATCAGACATAAAAATAATTTAATAGGATTAATACAATAATAAAATAAAAGAAGTCTTCAGAGTATCCTTTAACTAACAGTAGTATAAAAGACATTAAAATAATTTGATGAAACTATTTGCACCTATGAGAAGAAAGAATTAATATGTTAAATATGGCTTTACATTTAGAATATGTAAATTAATAAAAACAAACATTGCCTCAATTTAGGCAGTTTGAAATGTAAGATAATGTTATGGAGTTACGTACTTATGATAGATTAAGTTTACCATACAAAACTCGAGGCAGCTATTTGCTGTATGTTACATATTCGCTTTTTTATATTTACGATCCTCAGATCTACTTTATTTTACAGATACGCTGCTTGAGCAGATGTTAATCTTAAAGTGCTTTCTAAAAAACATTGCAAAAATTATAAATAAACCTAACAATGTACATTTAAATGCTTGGAAATCGCATCTATAAAGAACACTTTGGAGCTTTTGTAATATTGATACTTCCTTCTATTATTAAAATTATAAGCTTCTAAAAAGAATGAAGCATTAAATACAATCAGTAACTAAGCTGTACTTAAAATTACTACTTATAAAATAGTAATAATGAAAATAGCATTCGTGTGCGTATTTTCTAAAAATGTTAAAACGCATTTTTTTCCATTGTAAATTTAAACGAAAAGATTACTTATGATAAATTTTCCAATCGGGACCGCGCAAGTAAAAATTGCCATATCGATTTGTGGCACAATTTTTTTTTGTTAACGCTAATATCACTAATTTTTTTTTTACTTTCAAAATGTTTTTCTCGTTAATAAAAAAACAAAAATACGATCAATCAAATTTTTATGTACATATGCTCTACAAAATCATTCACGTTTCATGGAAGAAAAAATACAAACAATAAATAAGATTCTATAGGCATGGATAAAATGAGCGGCGATTTTTCAGTTATTTTTGCACCTCTGTTTTAGATATTCAATTACTGTTATGAAATAATGCGATCAACGCATTTAGCAGCACAGTGATAAAAATAAAATACAAAAACTCGTAAATATTTTGCGAATATCTTAAATAAAATGCGTTGTATTGCACTTAGTATTTTGTTTTGTTTTTTTGTTTCTGTAATCTCGTAAAACCGTTTGATTCATATACTTCAATGTAATATATGTACAGTATACAGTTTTTATATATGAACATAAAAATGTACCAATAATTTTTCGTGTTATACAATAGAATGTTTTTTTTTCGATAAATAGATCAGTTTTTATCGCGTTATGTGCACATTGTATAAATGATCATTAAAACTCATCCGGAGCATTATAAAAAAGCTAAGTGAACTTTTCTCTCACTTTCTTAATGATACGAATACATTCTCCGACCAAAAAAATTGACTCTGATGAAAATACAATGAGAATGTTTTTTTTACCCATTTAATTAGTCGTCTTTTGAACTTGTCCTAACACATAAACTTTGTTTACGAGAATAACCGACGTGCTTGCCCGCTGTTAGAAACTTCTGCACATAGTAACCATTGCTGAATCCTCTAGTGGTGGTATTAAATCTACAAAACCTAATCTTACATAGAATTCTCTTGTTTCTTTATCAGTTACTGGCATTGTTGTGTGTACTCCAAAAGAACCTGAAAACAATTTGTAGATAAAAATCATCAAGTTTCCTTTTGTTTATTTATAGACAGCAAAAAATAAAGTACGTACCATTCGCTCTGAGAGCTGCTAAAATACAAGTAATAAGTCGTTTAGGGACTGACTGGTCTGTTACCACTGGTAGCAATGAACACGTCAACTTTGACGGATGTTGCCGACTTAATTGTTCTGGCACATCAGGTACAAAGGTATGAAAATATTGTATTGCCTCCTAAGAAATAACGAGTATAAATTAATTATTATTCTATCTATAAAGAAAAAAAATCGATTTTTAAAATACCTGTTCAAGCTGCGGCATATCGGTATTCAAACTCTGCAGTGGATACTTCAATTGCATCTCTGGTATCCATGAAACTGCGAGCTTTTGATTGTACGTTTTGACGTTTAAGGCAGTAAGAGCATATCCAACGATACCAGTCTCATCTTCCACAACCATGCAAAGTTCTGGACTTAACGTCAGATAACCGCCAACAAGCCTGTATAACCGTTTAATAATTCTTTCTTTATCATTGTTCTACTTTTCGAATAGAAGTTTAGTATACTTCATTGAATATTCCTTTTATTTAGTTATTTATTTTCTTTTTTCAAAAGATTGACTTACCTATCCGAAAGTGCAGAAGTTGCATTACAGTTGTTAATTTGATTACAAACTGCATAAACAGCTTCTTCATCAGTAGCTAGGTAGGGCCGTATTGTGTAAATTTTACTACTAGGCACTTCAGGTGCTTTATATACAAACAAGTCGTTTCCACTGTCCACAGGAATCAACCGCTATAAGGCAATTAAAAATTTTAAATTAAATTCATTTCCAAATAATAATATAATTTAATTTGATTGATATTAAAGAATGAAGAAATGTACCTGTAAGTCGGCAGTAAGGCCACCCCGGAAAACCCATGGTTCTTGATCGCCACTCATAAAAGTTTCTTTCCATCCATTTGAAAACCCTATCCCAATAGAATCAAATTTAATAAAAGAAAAAAACATAATTATTTCAATATTTCACGCTGTTTTTCTTACTACTAATATAATAGGTTTCATTATACTTTACTGAGGTACCATAAACATGCATATTGTTGACAAGTGAATACACGTTTACTCTTTCTTTCATCTAATCTTTCATACGATCTGCATGAGAAAAAGACAAACGATTTTTCACTTTTCAACTTCCTTCCCAAGATTGCACTACTAATATTATAAAAAGTATTAATTTGCTCTTACTGTAAATTTATCTGACATTCTCTTAAAAATTCTTAGCACACTGTTGAAAATAATTCATGCTGTTATTTCCGACTTTTATTTAGACAAATTTAGTACAATATTTTAAAGTTTTTAAAAAAATCTTAAATTGAAAGTGAATATTCATCTAAATGATTTATTTCAATTCACAAAAAGTAAAGTATTTTTCAACAGCGTATCATCACAATATAATAGTAGTGCATTCAAGGTAGCAATTCATAAATTCTTGAACGACTAGGAATAAGAAAACAGGAGAGGTAATAAAAGTAAGGATGACTTTTGCCAAAATGCGCCTGAAACAAAACACGTATTACCCCTGAAAAGAACGTACTCGTCTGAAACTAAGCAAAATAAATTAGTGCGGGACTTCTTTTGGGGTAACTAATCGTTCAAGGTTTACGTGCGGATACCTAAAAGCTCAGTGTAATCCCAAAAAATCACGTCGTTCTTCATTAAGCAACTGCCGTCAACGATCGAATTGTCAAGTATAAGAGGAAGAATCAAGAATTTACGAAAATGCTCTCTTATATACTAATTTTCCTCTCCTCCAGAAGTAAATTCACTTGTATTTTTGTTTCTTTTTTGGTCTCATAGATAAGCATTTAAAGATTTGCTTTCTCCTTGCAGTTTTTTAAATTTTCAAAATTTGTGAAAAATTGTTAAAGTTTATAAAATACTTTATCTTACAAAAATCTTTCAATTTACTTAATCTTATAGTACTATGAAATCCAAGCTTTTAACTAATAAAATTCTCAAAATGGTAAAAGAAGTTTCAAATAAAATTTTTGAAAAGCATAAAGTTAAAAACTTGGATGGGTATTTTCCCTTCTTTACTCAAAGACTGATGAATCGCATACATGTATAGCTGCCCTGGGTAAAAGTTGTCATCGTTGCAGGAAATCTGCCAAATGCTATCAACAAGAAAAAAAACAGACATTTGTGGTTAGTAAAGTGCTAAACTTTCTTCATGTTTATGTTTTTCTTTGATCTTTTTTTCAAGATCCGTAGGAAAGCATTCGTTGGATGCCAAAATAACTGCGAACTTACAAGTGACAGTGTAAATGCCACAAAAAGACGAACACCTTCCTACCAAGATTCAGCTGAAAAGAAAGTCAATTAAAAAGCAGTAGCTGGTTTATGAGGTACATAAAAATTCACAACATTGCATTGTTTATACCCACAGGAATGCTGTCAATCAATACTCTTTTCTTCTATACTGTAAGCTATTATTTCCAAAGCTTCAACATTATTTTTAGAATAAAGCACTTCATCTAATTTATTTAATACATACAAGTAATTTACAAGTATTTATTTATTACATACAAGTAATAAATACATTTACTTTATGATAATAAAAAGAAAATCTTATTTATTATACTTGATAACCACAAATGCAGGTTCCATTGTTTGCTATGTCATTTTGCCCATGTTTAGTTTCCGCAAACAATTAGAACTGCACTTAGTGAGACAAAGTATAGAAAAAAAGTTGTTCTTTTTATTAACCTAATTAAAAGCAAATTTTCTTTTATGACTTATTTATTAGAATCATACTCATTTGAAATAATATTTTATTAGTAATAAAGTAAGTGATCAATTTCAACAAGAGTGCAGTATAAGTATGATTCTTATTTCTGCTTAGACGTAATAATAGCTTGAATGTTTTTACAGAAAAAAATAAATGTGAAATAAAATTGCATTCGTTTTTCTTTTTTAAAATTAATAAAAAGCCAATTCCAAAAGGTTGTAGCTTATAACAGCATTACAATTAATTACTTCAATATTTATTTTTATCAAATGTATTGGAATTGACTTTTAATAATTGATATTATAATGAAAAAAAAGTACTTAAATCTATAAAAAAAAAAGTATTATTAACAGGTTGAGTGCTGCACGGTACACATATGTACCATGAAAATTTGTCCACTTGGCAGATATAAAAGAGTGATAGAAAAAATCGTATAACAAATTATAATTAGGTTGTACAGGAAGGCTATTTTTTAGCAAATTCTTAGCACTCAACTTGTTAAAGAAGAAATACATTTTTAAAAGTAAAATAATTTATTATTTTATCTTGAATTATTATTGGATTAAAAATTCTTTGTAAATTATAGCACTGAACCGCTTTTTACTTTGCATTGATATTTTATATAGAATATATTTTTTATTTTGATTTTAAGATTTTATGCACCCTTTGGTAGGATGTACTTTTTATATTTTTTCTGATTTAATTCATAAAAGAAATAATAAATAATTATAATTAAAAACATTACATTCAAATTAATTTTAAAACTGTAGAATCGTATATATTTGTAGATATTCCCTTAATAATTATTATGCAAAATTCAATTCAACAAGTAGTTTGTTAAGGATAATATTTAAAAATTTAAATATTTGTTTGCGTCTTTATTGAATAATAAAGAGAATAAGAGAAAATACTTTAACAACTCTAATTTTTTGTTTTCTTTTCTTCTTTACCTTTTAAAAATGTATTTTATCTTAAAGACTTTTGTTTGCAAAATAAAATAGCTGTTAAAATCAATTGACTTGTATGAAAAATACATTAATTGATACATTACAAAATAAATAAATCGATCGAAAAAAAGAAACGATTAAAATCATCGAATTGCAATTTCTTACAAGTTAATTGAATCATGCTGGCAAAATAAAATTTTTTAAACTTACCAATACACCATATTGCTTTTTTCTGAAATATAAGTGTAAGTTATAAATATAAAAACTTTTATTTTTTTTTTAACAGCACACATGTGGTAGAAAAAAATGCAATCTTTGTGATTTTCATCTTTTTAATATGCTTGTTCTTTATTACTACCTACTTATAATTTGAATAATATAAATGAATAATTTATGAATTCGAATAATTTAAATTAAACAAAATTCAGTATAAAAACAATAGGATCATCTGCATTTGTTTTTTTAATAAAGAAAAAGCATGAAATAGCCTTATGTCAATCACTATACCAGCAGAGTTTGAATTGACTTCCTTTTAAGTGTTGTTATAAAGAACTGATAGAAGTTTCGAATTTTAAATTAAAAACTTTATATTATTATTGAGTTAAAGTGAAATAAAATGTGTTATAGTATTGGAAAGCTAATAAATAGTTGAGAAATTAATATAAGAAATTTTTTAATTAAATCTTTTAATTATGTTAAAGATGGAAAACAAATTTAAGACTGAGGTTTAAAAGTTTTAGATTTATAATTCTTGAAGTTAATCTCAGTATAAAAAATGTTATGCATTTAATATTTTATAATTATTTTGGATTATACTTTATCTAACAACGAATTTAAACCTTAATTTAGTACAGATTTAATACATTTTAAAATGTTCTTATCTCTTTTAGCATAATTGTACAAAAAATAACATTTTTTATAGAGAAATTTAAAGCAGAACCAAAAAGAAGAACGGAGTAGATAATAAAATTAAATATGATTGTACAAAAAACTTACCCAGCCATTTTACATAACTATTTAATAACGATACAACTCCTCTCATATCCCACACGTAGGAATAAAGATCGTACAATAGTTCTCTATTGTTACAATAAGACAAACGCTGAAGTAAACGATTAACAGCATTACACATGTCATTCATTTTAGCCGCTCTAGCGTGCCATTCTTCTACCTACATACATAAATTCATTTGAAAATTACATTTTTTTAGTTTCGTTAGACACATAAACATTTTTTCTCAAGACATGAGTAGTAATTATTTTATTTGTAATAAAATTTCTTTTACTTACATCGGCTTTAGAGCTCGGTTCTTCTTCCTTCGATTTCTGAATGACGATGTGGGCGTTGCTTTTCAGCCAGTTAAATTCGTGCAGTAACTGAATTCCCTGACCGCCATGCTCGAACGGCAAGTAAAAAAGATCACAGAGCAGCGAGAGGTCTTCCGGTGTCAGCTGTTTATCGATGTCCCTCATACTTAGAGATTCGTCGTCAGCTTCGTCGACGTGATCGCGATCGTTATGATTTTCTGGATGTTCACCGATATGTTCGATTATCATTTGCGTGCCATTGACGCCGGTAGAGTGACTTTCTACTTCCACCTGCATACTGCCAGATGCACCGCTGCAAGTCTAATTTAAGAAAGTTAATCATTAGCAACAAATTCTAATGTTTTACTGGTTTAATAAGATCAATAAAATAAATAAATTTTCTTTTTCTATTAAAAAATTTGAATACGTAAAATAATTTTAATCATTCAAATAATACGTCATTTATAAAATTACTTTTTAATGAAAAATTGAAGGAATACTAAAACTATACTTACAGAAGTATTTTCTATCATAGTCTCATCCTCCTGTGCAGGCGTTTTAGGTTGATGGGCGGGCGAGTTGGTCGGTGTTGTATTGCAATCCATCGGTTCAGTGGAGGGTACAATAGCAGTTGGAGATATGATTCCAGCTACGACGCTCGGTAACACCGGCATTACCAAAGGCTCGCTCACGACCTTCGTGTCCGAAACTAGTGAATTCATAACCGGTCCGGGGGCTGGCTGTGGGAATCCTTCGGTACCCATTACCGTCGAGCAGACTTCAGCTAGCGCTTGGAGATGATTGGAATTAGTGGTCACCACAGCCGGAGCCGGTGCTGTGGCAGCTGCCGCGGCAGTCGACGTCGTCGTCGTCGTCGTGCCACTAAGGCTCATACAAGTATTCACCGAAGGTATTATAGGGATTGGTATCGTTGGTGCGACACTGGGCTGTGGTTTAGCTATCACGCCAAAGGCTGCACGCTTTTTATTGAATTCCGGTAGCCACTCGTTGATCGCGATTTTTAAGGCTCGCCGAGGGTGGTACATGTTCGGAGACAGAGTTGAAGGGACATCTTCACCAATTACCCCATCCTCTGTTTCTGTTTCTAACTTTATATCCGCTGATACTGTATCGTCTGTAATTTAAAAAAAAATGTTATTTAGTTGCTTGTACACCTTAGCAATAAACATAAAATATATTTCAATAATAAATTTATAACCGCATGATTAATTGAATTTTTTTTTTGAAATAATTTTACTCACTTAGACTAAGATCACGTTTACCATCAACATTGCACCTACTCCACTGTGCTAGAGTGTGAATTGCTATAAAATTTGCACCATATTCGCAATTTGGATTTGTCAAAACTCCTCTAAGTTTTGGTATAAGATCTGGTGAACGACCCGAATATGGACCAAGGAAAACTCGTTTTTGGTCATAATCATTTGCATGCAAGTTGTCCCATATTACTGGAGGCCTTCTTAGAACTTCTGTAATTTCTTCTATAGACTCGACTGTTAGCAATCTGGAAATTACTTTTGGTCCTGTCCACATGATATCTATTTCTTGTGCTAATTTACTTCCTAAAGTATTTAAATACTCTGAACTTGAAACATTTGGCATTGCTCTTGTCGCGCAATATTGTGTAGGGCACAGAAGAAAACGTGGCTGACCAAGATGTTGAAAAATGTCATTTGTTACAGAAACCTATAACAGCATTAAATTATTGTAATGGAAGATAAACAAAGAAGAAAAAAAGATAAATCTCAGTGTCTTTATTCTATCATGTATATATACCTGAGCATGTGCAAATGACTGAAAAACTTCTTTGTCGGCTTCACTCATTTCAGGTTCGATATCGTCAAAAAGTAGTGCAAATGCTTGACAGCCAAATTGACTGACTTGTTCCAATTTCCTTTTTAAGGCTGTAACTTCTTTGACACTGGAATATGTTATGTCTAAACCAGGAGACAAAGCGTAGTAGAATGTGATTCCACATTCTCTAGCAGCAGCGATCAAGCCTGTTAAATGTTCTGCTTCTTCTACAGTATATAAATCTCTCCAATAAGCTCTATGTTTGTAATCATCTTTTGGTGCATATAAATAGGAATCCATTCCCCATTTCTTTAATCTGTAATTATGATGTATTTGTAAGCGACTAGTCCTTAAATCAATTAAAATTTTTTCAACTTACTTTCTGAATAAATCTTTTCTCTGCTCCGTAGTCCAAGGACGACCATAAAATCCTGAAAATACAAAGCAAATGTATTTGATTAAAAAGATAAACCTGCATTTGCAAACAATGTATAAATAAACACATCATAAGAAACAGCAGTAGCCAAAAAGTTAATTATGGTTTTAGCTCGTTATCCAATAAAGGACAACTGGTAAGAAGGCTAAACTTTCTCTGAACGACTCCAGAATCAAAAGGAGCAGGTGCATGACAAAACGGTGCTCACCTTCGACAACGCCGCAAATGAAATTCCCATTTTTCGTATTCAAATTGGCGGATCCGTTCGTCTCCGCCATTGCGGATTCAGCAACTCAGCGGTGCGCGCAGTTCGTCGCTCTTCCCGTGGCCGAGGATATTCCGAAGGTGTGCGAGCGCAGCCTAACGCTTCCGGGGGCGAAGTCAGGAGCAGCGAGTCGTGGAAAACACACGTCGACGCCAGGCAGAGCAGAAGTGCCAAAAAGTCGTTTACCTCATTTACTCGGAGCCTATTGTTTTTCCTCTCTCTCTCCCTCCCCCGTGAGTGCGTTCGCAGGTCCGTATATATACTGTGCGGTGCGCGCACGAACGGGCTGCCCACTCGCTCTTTAGAAAACGCAGGGGGAAAAGCGGCCGCTGCTCCTCCCGTTGCGTAACATTAAGCGTATTATTTTTGCGGAAAATCGCCTCGGCGACTCGATTCCGTTACACGGCAGCTGCGGTGAATATCGCGTCGTAATCCGTGCGAGCGAGGAAACGAGTGCGAGCCAAGCGTAATGCGTGCTTCCTTCCTCGCCTCCGCCGCAGGACTACGAAAAGAGGATAGACAAGGGGCCGCCTGGACAGCCTGGCGACTGCCGTCATATGGGAAAACATTTCGTGAGCGCTTGCGGTGGCGCCGCTGTCGAGGCTCTATCTTAGGTCGAAACTTCGAAAGCTACTTTACCGATTTGTGTATGTGGATGGTATATATATGTATATAAACTTTCGTGATTCATCCCATTGTAACCAGATTCTAACAATGCAACGACTCTGCTAAGTGCTAAGAGATATGTTATAAATATTATAAATAAATAAAATTATATGTCAAACCACTAAAATTAAATAAATTAAAGTAAAGCTGTGCATTCAGACGGGCTGTAAGTGTTATACAGTGGTTTATTCTATTATTATATTATATGAATATTAATTAGTCGGTTAATAAAAATAGATTATTTATAGCATATATTATATGTAATACATGTGTGTAAGAATATATTAAACAAAAGAATTAACCGCTATTAGGAAAAATTATAATTATCTTCGCAATACTTTAAATTAAATTTTAACATATAATCTAAACCACTTATTAAAAAGTTTATCTTCGATATGATTATAATCATCTGAACTATATATGTATTAATATTACTCTACATAAAGATAAACATATAATATATGTTTATTTGATTAATATATATATATTGTCTTATACCGTTTATACGCCTACGTAAGATATAGTTTGTGTGTGTAACTATGACGACTACTGGCTAGTTTAGCGAATTGAAAATCCTTTTTTATTCAACAACTTTTAAAAGAGATTTCTAACATTTATAATTGTACCTATATGTACATTATACATAAAAATAAAACAGTTAAACTTTTATGCGAATACACTGGAAATATCATTATAAATATTACGCTTTTTCGAATTGTAGTAATTAACGAATATTGCAGATTTTTTATTAGCTCCGACAGTTCGTCGATTGATTCTTAGAATTTATATAAGTCGCCCATTGTGTTAATTTAAAGCAAGTATTATAGATAGCACTTTGCCCATTTTGAGAATATTTAATTTATTTGTAGAAAAATCATTATTTGTTATTTTATCATTTAAATGTCTTTTTTTTTGCATTATGCTGATAATTATAAATTAAGAAAAATTGCATCGAAATAATCAAAACTTTCTTTATAATAAAATCCTAAATAACAAGTTTAACAAACTGCAATATTTTAAGCAAAGAAATGAATAATTTTTTCCTATTTTTCATTTTTGGAGCAATTACTTATACTTTATAACACGATATAACTGGTGAATTCGGAGTGACGCGATTCCAGACGCAGCCTAATCGTTCTGTGTACCGCTGCACTGCACATACAACCGCTCGGTGGCCGCAGTTGGAGCAGCGCAGCAGCTTAGCCAGTGCCGCAAGATTTTTCGAGGGTAGCAGACACATCATGTATTTCGCGCTGATACACTCTTTCCCTTTATCATGTGATTGAAAAATATGTTTCGGAGCGTGCTGCTTTCGATCTGGTGGGGATAGCCGCGAGGAATTTCGTCCGCTTAATTGGTTTTGCCAGCGATTTTGGAGGCACACAAAGCTTTTTCGATGGGAAAGATTATCCGATCCGAGTGATCCACTTGACTATTGCACGCCGTTCATTAATGATCGTGGCAAAATTTATACACAATGTTCGGCCGTGTTAACAGAGATTTGGCGCCAATCAAGGCGCATTACTTCTTGTACAATGCAGGTGAGTGCGTTTTTTCTAAGCTTTATTTACTCGGATTCCTTGGCGTTGCTCTATATTTTAGGTTATAAATTCATGTATGCGGTTACTAGTGTGTAGAATTCGCGTTGGCTGTAGGCGTAGTATCGTATTTTTCGTAATCGCGAGGAGTACTGATAAAAACTAAGCAACAAAATGCTCCGAAATCTATTTTGATAAGAGATTTATGTTTGCGAGTTATTCTGGCAGATTAACTAAAGTTACAAACTCTTATAAATGTAATGTTGTAAATGTAAATAATATTTGAACAAATTATTGTTTTTTATAAATGTATATAATAATAATATTTTTAACGCTTTCAAAAAGGTTTTTCTTATGTTTAATATACAATTTATACGAATTTCTTTCAGAATTTATATTATAACGTTTTGTTTAAAAAATAGTGTAACTTCTTGTTGCAAAAATTATTTTATGTAATATGTCGAAAAAAAAATCGAAAAATCAACAGGTAGATATTTTTATAATAATTTAGATAAGAATCTCAAATCAAATTTATACTGTAAAGAAAATATACTGTGCGCACTTTTTGTTTAATTAAATGCGATATTAGGTATCTCCGCAACGTAGTACAAACATGTTATATCATTTCATAACTTGCGGTTTAATTTTACGTAAAATCGCTCATTTTTTATCAAAAATGCGCTCGTATGACAAATGCTATCTAAATCGCGTATTCTAAACCATCTATGTTAGAAAGATTATTTTTCATAACACTTTTAACTGATTTTATGTTGAAAATAAGATAAAAAATAATCAGAAATATTGCAATATAGTTACACGTTTGTAAATAAAATAATTTATATTATAGTAGCTTATAACATTTTTATAACATTTGCTTAAAATTGCATTTGTTTTATGCTTTCTTTTAAATTTTTTTTAAAGGAAATATTAATAATTTATGCATTTATATTAAATATGTCGAGACAATAGGATTAAAGACAAAAATAATTTTGTCAATATATCAAATAATTATTTAATAATTCATGTGAAGCTTTTTGTGCTTTTTAAAATAAGGTATTATATTATTAATAAAACAATGTTCAATTTTGCATTCATACTAATTATTTCCTTTTTGATTTACACTTTGCTTATCTTCTAAACTTATCTAAACTTAATAGTAACTAAAAGGAAAACATTTCCCTTCTAAAACTATACCCGATTAAAACCAAATGGTATATCTAATTAGTAAGTTGTAACCAAGCAATTAGTACCGATTAAAAAAAAACTTACATCTAAAATTAACCAACTTTTTTTTTTAAATACCAAGCAATAGTATAAAAATTTAAATAACATAATTTCCCATCGAAGATAAATTTATCAATCATGATGGATTAGTTAAAAAAAAAGATTGCACTAATAAAACTGTAAATGGGTTATAAAGACGTAAAACAGACGTAGTTCAAATCATTAAGATACTGCAGGCCTGAAAAAGAGATTACGCGGGTAAATATCGTTTATTTGAAAACAAGCTCTTTATTTTCTTCTTCGTACAATGTTTCATGCAATAAAATCGCGCTACATTACATAAAACAATTTTTATTTAATATTTGTTCTTGAAGTAAATATTAAAAAACATAGTTTGAACTGTTAATTTTAATAACATTTATTTAAGGTCCTTCGACTTAATTACTAATGGAAATTTGTATTTTCAGCTACGGGTCCAATTATGCAGTTTTTGCCGACGATAGCGAAGCAGATAGGATTTTCCGGAGTGCTCGTCGGCACAATTTACATGATACTGCCGATCTCAGGATTAATAGCGAAGCCATTGTTCGGCGGACTCGCCGACAAATTTCGTCTTCACAAGGCGTTTTTCATAGCCTTCCAAGCGGTCTTAGCGATAGCATTTTTGACGATAAATTTTATACCCGAGGCCGAGCCCAGCGCGAAATCCTTACTGGCGTGCAGCGGGCCGGCCTTTTTAGAGATATGCCCGAAGAATCCCTTTTCCAACGGGGACCTGGCGGATATAAAAACAGCTACTAAGGAGAACACCAGTTGTCATTTGTCGTGCACGCTAACGTCGATTAGCGACGTTCACGAACTCTGCGATTCTTGGCATGTCGAGAAGTACTGCCGGCTGGCTAAGGAACTCGAGCAGCAGCCGGATAAAGTTAACAAATCATTGGATCCGTTAGAATTTGAGGCTCAGTTTAATGAATCTCACGTTTTAACCGTAAGTAAATTATAGCCATAGAGCCTAGAAGATTAAATAGTAAAAAGTCAGTATAAAAATCCACACTTTTTTGTCAATCGTTTCATTTTTCGGAAGAAGTAAAGAAAACTCGATGCAAACTAATGGTTGTACTCCTTCCAATGGAGCAAACATCGTGCACGAGTGTTATTAAATGTTTTAATTATTGTACTAGAATTTTTACAAGAATATAAGCGTTTTCTGCACTAGTTCCTAAATTATATTGTAAAATTTTTTTCTACACACTTATACTGAAAATTAATTACCATTTGCAACGTTAAGAGTCAAGAAAAATTATTCCCAAAGTATGGTTCTGGTTAAAAGATTTTTAATAAAATGGGCCTATCTATGTATGTCCTAATAAAGCGTTGAACAAATTTTAAAAAATATTAAAGGGCACTAAATATAGTAAACAATTGAGTAGAAAAAAAACTGTTATTAATCGATATATATTTTTTTACAGGCGGGAAATTGCTTGGATATTCGAGTGTTTAACGCATCTTTTTCCAATGGTGACGTGCATACGGCCGCTTGTATGAAGTCCTTTCGAATACCATGCAGAGCACGGTGTCCCAAAGTTCCTTTCCTCCACCATTTAATAAGAAATATTAGCCGGACAGAAGAACCGCAATCAAAACAAATGTCATCATGGACTTTTCATTGGTTTCTGTGGGCATCAATCGCGAGTTGGGTCGGAATGGCCGTAGTAGTTAGCATAGGAGATGCAATTTGTTTTGATTTATTAGGTGCGTAAACTATTTTCTTGTGATTATTCTTATGTATACTAAACATCTTTAATTAACTTTTTTTCAATTCCGCAGGAGATGGCAAAGGTAAAGATTACGGAAAGCAGAAAATGTGGGGTAGCATTGGAGTGGGAATAGCGGGAATCAGTGGAGGATATCTCATTGATCTTTTTAGCAAGGGAGACGAGACAAAAGATTACAGTTGTATGTTTTACATTATGCTGATTGCAATGATCTTAGATATTTTTGTTTCGTCCAGATTACGAAAGGTATGCTTGTTTTTAAACAAATTTAATTTTTTTCTTAATACGCAATGTTAGCACAGCCTCTAATACTATTAACTTTTAATAGGTGCCAATTAATTGAACATTACCGTATTAATCCACTAAAATATTGTTACAATAATAACTGGTAAATGAGAAAAACAAAAATTAATTTTGATACCATCTTCGAGTCTTACTATATTATGTATGTTACATTTCGTCCAATGAATTCGTCGTTAACAATCATCAAATCATCGGTGTTAAAATTAATATTTATATATCTGTGGCTCCGCGTCAAAATTTAAATCCACGATTTCGTTAAATACTGAACAATTTTTATCATTTTACTACTGAACAGAATAGCTACTTTGAAAGTTTAATTGGATAATTAGTGATAACTGCAATTAGATGGTATACAAGTTTAAATCGTCTTTTAAAAAAATTAGATCATTTTTTAAAAAAATTAGAACGGGCAGCATCATTGTCGTTGTATAAAAAGAATTATAATTGAGTACTTATCATTTTTTCTTTCTACATCATTACAGAGTAGTTTAGACAATTCGAACGAGCCGTCTGTACTCTGGGAGCTGTGGTCGATCGCAAGAGAAGGTAGAGTTTTAGTATTCGCCTGGTGGTGCATCGGGGCCGGAATGTGCACCGGAGTCGTGTGGAACTTTTTATTTTGGTACACCGAGGATATTTCTCCGGAGCCGTCGCAAAAAGAATGGCTGAAAACGTTGCAGGGATTGCTCACCGGCATACAGTGTTTTCTGGGAGAAATGCCTTTCAACTTTCTATCTGGAAGCGTCTTAAGAAAAGTCGGGCACATAAACGTTATGAGTCTTGTACTTCTCGTTTATTCTATAAGGTAAATTACTTTTTAACGCGACGATCCTATTTGTAACATTATATTTACATTTTTCTTTCAGATTTATGGCGTACAGCATGTTTTCCAATGCCTGGGTATTTTTAATTGTTGAACTTCTTCATGGGCCTTCCATGGGCTTGTCCTGGCCTACCATGGTTTCTTATGGAGATAAAGTAGCACCTTCAGGTACCAAAGCCACGATTCAAGGGCTTGTGGGAGCGGTATTTGAAGGCATAGGTGACTAGATAAATCAATTGGATATTTTTTTTGAAATTTTTAAAAATTATTTCAATAAATTATGTGGTATTTTCAGGTGTATCTTTAGGAAGTTTTATTTGTGGTTACCTCATGGACGAGTACAAAGGGGTGGTTACATTCAGAGTATTTTCCGTGGGCGCGCTTGTATGGCTGAGCATTTTTTGGATACTGCAACTATTATTAAGACAAGCCAAAGCGTATCCGTTGCAACAGGGTCATACTCGTGAGTAGACATTACTTCACGAGGGAATTTACCAAAGTTGTAGTTTAAATTTAGTCTATTGATATTTTAGTATTTGTCTATATGTTTTATTTTTGTTTTATAAACATTTAGTTGTTTAAAAACTAGTCTATTGCTATGATAGTATTTGATAATATGTTTTATTTTTTGTTTTATAAAGATTTAGTTGTTCGATTTCATAAACGAGTTTATTTTTTCGTTCAAATTCCCTTTTTGGTGTGCATGCAGTCCTACAACACTTGGGTATTTACTAAGTTTGTGAAAACTGTCACTTTCAGATTTGGCGAGTTATGCTCCTCCCGACGACGATGCAATTCTCATGACTATGAGTCAAGAAATGCAGACATATTGAAAACTGAACAGAAATCGCAAAGAACCAAAGTTGTTTTTGTATCAAAGTTCATATTTACGGAGCGACCGAGGTTTCAAGATCGTACTTCACCCTTACTTTTTATTGTACACAATTGTGCAATTGTCTTGTTACGAGAATCTCGTTATGAAAGTACTCATTTTATATTTTATTAGTTTTTTTATTTAAAAAGAATGTTATTATTTGAATATTAGGGAACAAATTTTTTACTTTCCACAGAGTCACTAAGTGAATTTTTTTCCATGTATGGTCGTTTGTCACATAATCAGTCGATAACCAGTATTACGCAAATTGTGTAACAATTAAATACGCATAGATAGTCGATAATATACGTTTTTATACATTCTATTAATTGTTTATTATACAAACATTTTCTCAATTCATCCCGTTCCTTCATATAATCTGATTATGCCGTTAAAAAAATATTTTTTTAACGATTATTGCTAAATTTTATAATAATTACCATAAATTATTCGATTAATTAATTATTTCGAAATATCTAGTCCTACAGTCCAATTACTACGATTTAAAAATCATTCTTTTTTTATGAAGAAGTCTAATAGAAAACGCAACAACCGCAACAAATTATCTTTTAGATTTTAAGAATAATTTTTAGTAGTTCTTGAATTAATGATTGAAGAAACAAAATAAACAAATAGTCTCGAAAAAAATTTGTGCACTGATTCTAAGCAAAGAATATAATATCTACAGTTTTTGAAGACAATAAATTATAGTCAATTTTGTAATGTAAGTTTTCTATATCAGAATCCAAAAAAATATACTAATTATTTATATTATATATAAATATCAAAAACAAGAATCTGAGTTGTATATCTAAGGCTTTTTAATTACAACGAGGTTAATAATATAATGTTACTATTAAAGACATTATAACTACACGTGAGCTATATGAATAATTTATGAATACAAAGAAATATTTTAGAATAAAATTTGTGTGGTCTTCATTAGATGAGAACATGTCCCATGTTAAGAAAATTGATCTACGAATTTCCACTATTCGCAATGGCCAGTGCCAGTTGACAGTTCAAGTACTTGCTATTAATATATATGAATTCTATTATAAGTAAGTCGAAAGTATATATATATTGTATGTAATTGCAATGCAATCATAATTTTATACAAAAATAAAAAAAATTATTTCTAATATTAGTACTACAATTAAACTAGAATTAAGCATTATTGGTAAGCAGATGAAGTTTATATATTTGAATAAAATTCATGGTTACTTTGTTAGAAAATAATTAGAATAATTCATCAAATGAGAGCTTATAAGATGTATAACACTTAAATTCGATAGTTAGTAATTAATTAAGATTCTTTATACTTGTATACACAATATCACAATTTAAGGACGCATTTATTATAGATTTCAAAAATCTTCTATTTATAAAAATTTAGTAGAAATTATTTTTTGCGCTAAAATATCTTATGAATTTTTTTTAGTTTTTTCAATCATTTACTTTCAAAAAGACGTTATTATGTTTATTTACAAGAAAACAAGTAACAAATCGTCGAGTGTAGGTCACAGTAGGAGGCTCGCGGATAAGCGGGGAATCAAACGTCTTTAAGCTAACCAATTAATTTACTTTTCTTGGATTTTCCCGCACAAAAGATTTTCATAAAAGAAGCACAAATAACAAGATTCGCAAAAACGCATTTCTGCGCGGTAATCTCGCAAAATATACTTTATTCATGGCAAAATTCTGCAAAGAATTTTCTTTCGTTGTAAAACTAAAAGTGATTTTCATGATAGATTTGAATTGTACTTCTTTTTATTCTAAAAAAAACTGAAATGTACTTTTTATTATAGAAAATGATGAAATGTGCTATTAAACGAAACGAAATATGAGTACCAAAATAAATTTTCACATCGCACTTTTTAAGCGGTTTATTAGTATATTCATTTAAAAAAAGAAAATTGTTTTCATTAGAAAAATTTTACATTATAAGAAAAAAGTAGTTTCGTCTATTATCAATACAAGATAAATGCTACTCTTAATATGAGTAGTATCTATCGTATCCCGGAAATTTTTTAATAGCATTTAATGAACGTTTTTTTGGCTATAGATAAGTAATTTACATACTCTTATAGTAAATTGATGCCACTTCAGTTTCTTTTTTAAATAATATGGAAATGTTACGCGGGTGTGTATTATAATCATTGTATGATTAAATTATCGCATATACTTTAATTAAGTAAAAAAATTGAAATCGCTAGAAACGCGATAACGCTTAAGAAATTATCGCGATACTTCGGAAGTCGACTTATCTAATTTTGAACGGAGCACTACAGTTTCAGCGTTAATTTAATGAGACATTAATTGTTTTGTAACGTCATTTAAATTCCCCACACATCACAAAAGCATACGTAAACAACGTGTTATAAAAGACTGAAGAGCAAACCTTACTTTCATCAGTTTGATTTTGAAAGCTGACCAAGCCAAGTCTTCGATCGTAAGTTTTTTTCTTCTCGCTTTTTTCTATACTTTTTAATTCATTCAAAATTGTAATTTTCAATTAAAAAGATGGATTGTCCTGATGTAAAAAAGTATTACGAAAAATTTAATGAATTTTAATACGAATGTTATTAAATTTCAGTAGATATTTTTTTAGAAATTTTGAATAACATACTTCCAGCAGGATGAATGAACGGAAATTTAAACAAACTGAATTAGGTATTTAATAAAGTAATTTTCTGGTCAAACGTTGTTTTAGAACTAAATTTAACTTCGTTATTCAAACAGCAACACTGCTCTTGATTTAAAAAATAATGATTTCTATGGCCTAGGATATAAATTAAATTTTTATCTGAAATTACTTTACGTAGCAATTGAGTCAATTTTTGGTCTACTATCTAAAGTTGAATTAGTTGAAAAATCACTACATTAATTAGAGAAATTTCAGTAAAACTTAGATAAAACTACTACACAATTTAGGCAAATTCCACAAAATTTAATAGTTTTTCATTAATTTAACTTTAGACGGTGTATTTATTTAGCGTATATGAGTATATGTAAAGAGATTTAATCGCCACAGTTAAATCAAAACACATTAAATTGAATGTGTATACTGCAGGCAATAAATTTCATCGACGTGATATATGAAATTATTGTAATTGACATTAAATTCAATTGAATTGGCATAAAAATACACGTAATTGAATGTAAATTTAATGTAATATTATTTAACGTATATCTACGACTTAGCATAATGAAAAAAAAAGAAAAAATTTAAAATTATTAAAAATTAAAAAAAATCCGAAATAATCCTAATTAATTCAACAATATTTCAGCGACCAGTGAAAATGCAGCGCCTTACCCTCGTGCTGTTCTGCGCCGCCGTGGCTCTCATGAGCTCATCGGTATCGGCGGGGAGCCAGGACATGTTCGTGGGCAGCCGCATCTACGGTGACTACCTGCTGGAGCAGCAGGAGGTGGAGCTGCGCTCGATCATCCTGACGGTCAGGGAGAAGGACATCCATATCAAGGGCGACGGCGTCGCCAAAATCACGCGAATCGAGATCTTCGACCTGAAGGGCAACAAGCACTCGGCGAAGCCGTCCATCATCAGCGGCGGCCCCGGACAGACCTTCGCCAGCATCAACTTCAAGAGCCAGCGCGGACACGGCATCCACTTCCTCGTCAAGGTCTACGGAAAGGCCTAAGCGCCTATTCGTCGGCGATCTTATTTTTCACCACATCATTTTTTTTACTCGCGTTTCCGTGTTCGTACAAGTATTATGGCATTTTTTTATTCTGAAATAAAGTAAATTTTACAAAATTTCTTATTGTATCGTTTTTTTCAAACCAAATTTTAGTTTTTTGTGTTAAATTATAAATGTGCGGATAAAATTAAACTTGTTCCTAAATTTTTGAAACATAGTTTTTCATTGAAACAAAGAAGTTTTATCCGTGCTTGAAAAAAGTAAATGCTGAAAATTATAAGATAAAATTTTGTTGCATTTTGGCAGTTTTTACAGTGTAAGAAGTGATGTCTTAAAAGTGATTTTTTTCAACACAAACTAGAATTGAATTTTAAATTGGTTAAATCTGTAATTTTACTTAAAAAATCATCTGCAGATTTATTGAAAAAAAAAACTTCGGAAATAATTAATTTACTAGAGTAATATGCAATTAATTACAAGTTATTCCGGAATTATAGTTAAAAAAATTGCTTACAGAATAAATAAGCTATATTAAAAACTAAATTTAGTGATAAATAAAAAAATTGTTGGTCTTTAAATAACAATAATAAGTAGTTTTTTTAGCTTGAAGGAATGGAAGGAGAATAAAATAACTACAAAACTCCGAATTATTTTAACACTTAACTATGATTTATTTAAACAAAAATTAATATAAATTTCTTTAGACAATTTGGACAAAACAAATGATAATATCACGAAATCATCAATGACAAGTGTGGTTACACAGAGAAGAGAAGTTTTTTTTTAAAATACATTGTTTCGGTATCGCATTGACAAAGTGGTAAAAATTCCCTCGTGTCCTGAATTTTACTCAGTCTTAAATGAATTTTCTGCAGAAAACAAAAGTCATTTCAGCGTTTGTTCTAACGGGCTACAATTCGTAAAATACAATCGGTACAGTTTCTTTTTTCCATCCGCTCATGCTTATATTTATTCAATTGACGCGCTAAGCGAAACATTCGATAAACTTAATTATAGAGAGCACAACGTTCCAAAGAGTTAAAATTCAGTCGATCGGTGAGAGGATACAAGTCTGCTGAAATACTGACGCAAATTTTACAAAAAAAAAAAGAAGAAGTAAAAGCGAATACGATACAAGTGATGGAAAATGTAAGTAATATCCGAGTAAAACGGGGACCCCTTGAGTTAGCGATAAATTTTTGTAAAGCAGTTTAAGCGGTAAAAAGTGATATCTAGAGAAGTGGAGCTTTCTAGTTATTCTCTACTCGGAAAAGTCCGAACTGGCGCCGAGCGCTTTGACTAAAGTTGAACCGAGGAGCTAAGGGTAGTTTTTTTTTCTTTACTGGGCTCGTTTACATTGGGCCCGGGCCAGTTCGCGTCCCGTCGCTTCTCCATTTCTCCCCCTCCCGGGGGCTAAGGTCTTGCTGATACAAAACCCCTTCGAAGTTTTCCACGCAGAATGCCTGCAGCCTAATGCTCTACCTGTATTCGCTAACATTTACATTTTAAACTTTTAACAAGTATTTTACATTAAAATTTATAGTATTTAAAGCTGTAATTACAAAAAGTTTATGGAATTTAGTCTATACTGAGTTTTCGTTTATATGAGTTGGTTTTCTTTCAGTTTTTTTTTATACTTAAATGTTATTCTGTGTGATACACGTCTATAGTTAAGGTTACATGAATTTTTTCCTTTCACAAAGTTATAAAAGTTTTTTTCTTTAGAAAATTGTGTAGGTATCTCTAAATTACATATTTTTTATGTAGATTTTTTCTTTATAAAATAATATTACAAATGCTTATTAAGGTTCGTTTATACTAACGTGTATAAAGATTATTCCTATCATGTTCTTAAACTTATTACAACAAAATATTCGCTTATACTTGGCTTAAAATTACAAGTTTACAAAAGTTTCATTTATACAAAGGTTTATAAAAGTTGCTTTTTTAATATATGCAATATAAAAAAAAGAAGAATTATAAAATTTTATGATTTATAAAGTAATACTAAAATAAAACTTTTCTTTTATAAATTAAATTCTAAATTGCAATCTTCCTAGAACTAAAATTACCAAATATAAAATCATGTAAAGTAATTGTGTTCGTTAAACTTTTATGTACTTAAAATTACGACTATATAAGGATATTTTTTTATTGGAATAATATTCCTAGTATTATAAAGTTTTTACTTCATAAACTTATTGTTCAAATTGATTATTATTTTGTTCTTATAACTAAAGGTAAATTTCTTTAACATACATTCGTGCTTTTTTGATACCATAATTCGTAGATACACCGTTTTGTTTTTATCTGGCAGTTGTAATAATTCAAAAACATTTTTTTCTATAATTTATTATTTGACTTTAAAAACATTTATAAAGACTTAAATCAACCATTTTTTTCTACTCAAGCTTGTCCATTACTTATCTTTCGTATTTCCATTCCCCTGTTTCTATTGCAAAATTTACTTGCTGATTTAAAAACATTCAAGTCTTACAAAATTAAAGATATTTACATTGTCTGTTCCTTTTTTTACATGAAAATTAAATTTAATTTCAGCAATTTTGAAAATAATAAAATGATTTATTTTCAGATTAATAAGATACTGTATAAAATAAAAAAATCGTTATCATGATTTATTCAGTTTTAATGCTACTGTTTAGATACAACACTTGAATATCATAAAGAGATTGTTAAATTTATAAGTACTTAGATATATAATATTTTCTCAATTAAAAAATCCAAAAGTTAAAATTAGTATTTATTGTAGTTGTTAATGTACCCCTTAGAACATAAAATTCTACCATACTTAACATTAAAAATCAGATTGAATCTGCTTAATAAATTTTTTAAAAATGAAACTTTTATAAAAAGATTGTTTTCTGTTTTCAACTTAAAAGTGTTGACTTGGTTTTCGCATTATCCTTCAGTTTTAAGATCAATTATTTTGGTTCACATGAGTACGATGACTTGTGTATACTTAGCTGCCTCTACATCTAGACTACCATTCAGTTCTGTCTTTCGTAAATGAAAAATATTGTGCCTTCTGGTTCGAAGAGTAGAGTGTGCAAAATTGATAAATTTATTATCAATGAACATCTTGACATTTTTTTATATCAACTTAATAGTGTTCTTTCTCCAATCTTGGTAATCCTCAATGATAGAAACAAGGTTCATGGTGGTTTCCACTGCACTCAATGATGATCTTCTCTAGACAGTGTCTTTATTTAACAGCTTCTAAATAGTGTTTTTATCGCCAAACACGAAATGTCCGCTTAATTTCTGCAGGTATATAATTCAATAGAGCTGGGTATTCAATAGGAATTAAAATTCATTCCCTAAAGTCATCCAAATTCTTTTCCATTGTACGCACTCCATATAAGGTCAGTGCAAACGGATATATATATTTCCATAAAGATTTGGCCATTAATTGGTAACAGTATGTAACATAACATGAATCACCAATTGGCCATGCCAGGTTTATTTAATGTCATAAAGTAAATTTGACAAGAACTTCCTCCCTTTGCTGATGAGAAGAAAACTTTGTCATTTCGTTCACAAAGGAACTTTAGACGTTGTGCCTTTTTGTGCATAAACACACCATCTAAATGTCCACTTTCGACGCTTCTTATCTCAATGGCTTTATTGCCCCAGCCCATAATCTGACCTATACCAATGTAAGCCACACTGGTGGGCATCTCTCCCCACTGCAGTACCATGGTTTTAGATACTCTTCCGTAAGTGTTAACATAAACACCTTCATTATCGTAACAAAGGAGAAGTTGCATTCCATTGCTATTTGGTAAAGCCACAATACAATGAGGGCAAATTGGCCCTTGAGTGTGTTTCGGTAAATATATATCATAAACCGTAGCAGAATCTAAATCAACGGCGTGGAAGCCATCGGTACTTCCGTAAATAACTTTTAATCTAGTTCCTTCCTCGACGGTGAGATCAACCAGAAGCGGTCTGTGAGCTAATTCGCCAAAGGATTTAAATGCCATGAACTTGTGGTAAGGCTTCGGGGCCCATGCGTAAATTTCAATGGATTCTTTCAGAGCAATAACCAAGAATTTTATTCTCTCGTATTTAACTATTTTAAAATGCACAGCACCTTGTAAATCGCCTACGTTTATCCAGCCGTTGCGTCGCTCGACCTGCTCGCTGTGTCCGTCGGTCCGCAGTATTTTGCTCTTGAGCCAGGAGAGATAGTAGACCCTCACTCGATTCTTCTTTCCGCTGATGGTCACGAGGATATTCTGTCCCTCGAGCACTTCCATCTGCTGGAACCGCCGTCTGCTTATGAGCTGGTAAACTTTGCCCTGTCCACTTCTGTCGAGGAGCATGAGCCCGTTTTCAGTACCGATGAGCAGGTTAACACCCCACAGCGCCGCGCACAGGATCTCGCTGTTGAATCGCTTCTTGTACTTCCGAATCTCCGGGGTGTCGGAGGTCAGATCGTGGCTCGTCGGCGTCACGTTTACGTTAACGTGGGACTCCCGTCTGGCCGGGCCGGCCCCGAAGCCGAAGGTCAGGAAGGAGCGTTGCTTCTGCTGGAGAGCAAGCGGCGGAGATTTGACCGCCTGCCGGTACTCGTCGCTTATCGACTTGTCCTGACGCTGCCCGGGCGAGGAGGTGAGCAGATCGGGCAGGACCGAGCTCGTTCTAGAGCCGGGTGAGTCTAGTCTCTGGAAGTCGCCGCTGGTGGTGCCGGCAACTCTGCTTCGGTCGGTCTCCCGGTTTCTCTTCATAACCAGGGTGTGATCGCCGACTTCCTCTTCGTCAGGAGTGGGCGGCAGAGGTCGGTTCGGAGCCCCGGCCTCGTGGTGCGAGTTGTGAGCCTGAGACGAGGAGGAGGAGGAGCCCTCTAGCTGGGGCAGCGGTTTGGGTGGATCGCTGGCGAGGAGGGTGCCGTCGTTCCTGTTGCTATTTCCGCTTACGTCCTCCATGTCGTCATCGCTGTCGCTCTCTATCATGAGGGCCATGGGCTTGAAAACGTGGCTGTTTCGTTGGGACACCGGTACGCTTACAGAGCCGCCGCCGCTGGCTCCGCCACTCACTTGGTGATTTGAGGGTGGCGTTGGAACTTTGTGCGATTGTCGCGGGTCATCCTTAGGTGTAGGAGGCAGTGGTCGAGAGGGAGGATGTGGGTCTGGTACGACGATCAGTCTGTGTGGCACCGACGGTCTATTATGCTGTCCGCCGTCCGATTCTTTAGCTCGACTAGGAATTTGCTTATTATTATCTTTAGCGGGTGCATTGTGAGGTGACACTTCCTGCGACAGGGTTCGACCCTCTTGGATCTGCTGGAAGTTACGACGAAGCGTATCGCCTCCTGGTGCTTGGATGATTGAAGACGGCTCGCCTGCGACCGCCGGTTCATCGTCTTCGTTTTCACTGCCACTGTATCGGTAGTCGTCCCTTTCCTTCTCCTGCTTTCGCTTTTTACATCGATCAATGTGATCTTTCAACTGGATCCTCACTTGACGCTCAGTGGGCTGATCGCGAATAAACGGATGTTTCAGAAGTTGTTCGGTATATGGCCTCTGGTGGTAATCCTTAACTAAGACAGTCTCAATGAAACCGTGAAACTTTTTGGCCCACTTTTTCGACTTTAATCGTGGTGGGGGATTTCGAGGAATTAAAAATAGTGCTCTCATTGGATGCAGGTCACAGAGAGGAGGTTGAGACTCTGCCATTTCCAATGCCGTTATCCCCAGTGACCAAAGATCACTTCTATTGTCATAAGTAGCTTCAGGATTTTCATCGCAGGCAATTACTTCGGGAGCCATCCAGTAGGGTGTGCCAATGAAAGTGTTTCTACGTCCGATTGTTCTATCTAATTGAGCACTGACTCCAAAATCAACTAGTTTGACTTCTGCATTATCAGTCAACAGAACATTTTGCCCTTTTATATCACGATGAATGACTTTGTTGCTGTGCAGGTAGCTAAGACCACGAAGAATTTCTCTTGATATGTAAGCTATCCATTCTTCCTTAAGACTTTGGCCCTTTGTAGATTTAACTAGATCAGTTACAGATCCAGCACCACAGTATTCCATAACCAGCCATAATTGGTCATCCTTCCCAGGTGGTGACTTTTTTATGAAAGCTCCATAGTATGTTGCAATATTTCTGTGATTTGAGTACCTCTTGAGCACATTAATTTCCAGTTTAATTTCCTCTTCTTCATCTTCCGTAACATCCATCACTTTAATCGCTGCCAATTGTCCAGTTTTTGTATGCCGCCCCTTGTATACTTGTCCATACGTGCCATTTCCAACAACTTCAATAAGTTCAAAAATGCCAGCAGGGTCTTTAAGGGCATTTAAATCTATGTCATCAAGTGAGCAGTTAACACTAGGTGTTAAATTGTGTGCCATCTTGAATGATTAACTGTAAAAAGTTAAAAACATTGAAATTACTATTTACATATAGCAAAATATATTAAATAAATTAAATATAATTGCTTGTTTTTTTTTTAAGTTTCTAAAATTGCGAAGTTGGAAATAAATAAATAAGTTGTTTAAATTATAAAATCTCTTAATAAACTACTAAAACAGTGTATATATTATTTAAAAATAACATATTCAAGTTTTTAATTAACAAGCAATTAATATTGAAAAACAAGTTTGTGTCAGAACAGGTGGGTAGAGTACTATTAGCTATTAAGTAAAAATTGCAATATATTGGAGCAGGATCTAAAGATATAAAAATTGTTAGTACCTTTACTTAAAATTCTACAAATATTTAACTACTAAAATAATTGAATTGATTAGTAAATTAATATAAAAATAATTACAATATACCAATTTTATCATAAAATTTTTTGATTAATTAATGATCTACAATAAAGCGACCTTAATAATTTAGCATAAGTTAAATGAATTATTGTTTTTCTTTGATTCCAATCAATATCTACTTTTTCTTACCTGAGTTACTGTAAAGAAGAATGAAAACCTTTTAAATATGAATCGCTTATTCAAAGTTATAGAAGCTTTTATACGATTCACTTTTCAGATTTAATTCCCTGTTTATAAAATGTTTGTCTCTCTAATTATTGATTATGAGTTTTTTATATCATCTAATTGTCATCATAGAGTACGTTTATTTAGACAAAACGTGTCTTATACTAATGCAGTCCAAAATTTATCAAATATACTTTCTTTCATCAGTTTTGATAAGAATAAATGAGTTTTGATTGCCTGCAATAAAAATGTAGCATATAAGATTGTATAAACCTAATTCTACTAGAAAAAATACGATAAATATTATCAAACATTATTTGAACAACTCCTTTTATTCTTCGAACATATCTACTTGGCAATTGTGAAAAAACAAAATCAAATAATTCATACAACAAACTTTTAATTTAAAAATAAAACAAATTAAGTGATTTGCATGTGATTAAAAAAAAAAATTAAAAATTAAAAAACCGACATAAATGTACAATTTATCGCGAATTGATGATTTAACGACAAGTTAGTAACAAGATGATGTGCATTAATGGTGGGTTCTATCATATACCCGACATTACGCTGCCACTTTTTCCCGTAATTCATTTATCTAGCAACAGCGCGTCAAATGAGGACACACCTACAGCCTTCATTGTTGGCGAAAATTCGTTTAGAAAAATGTTCGCCCGATCGCGAGTGCGCACATTTTTCTTTTATCTCGGAGTCAACGACACGTATTTTTTTTTTCGCTGTCGATGACGTTTCGACAGCTTGTTCCGTCGCCCTCATTGCACTAATTTATTGTCATTTTTCAGTCTAAAATCCCCGTCGCTAGCGACTCGCGTACACATTTGTCTGGCGTCCTTACCTAGGGTCCGACTAGAATTGCGTATCTACAGCCGTGGTTGCACTTTGTTGCATTTATTTTTTATCCAGCTAAACAATAATCGATTATTAATATGCGCACGTAGTTGGAAATTTAGTGAGGTTAAATGTCTTTGGCTCTCTACCTTATGCCGCTTCTTTCTCGTCATCCTGATTAGACGATCGCGGGGCTCACTAACTCTACTGTTAAACTAGTCATCTTTCTTAAACGATTAATAAATTAAAACGGAACAACAACAAAAATATATAGAAAAAAACTTTAGTACGGGAGCACCAAAGAAGATAGACGTATGTATCTTCTTTGGCAACGCGAATGCTATTGTGTATATCTATATCTACACTTTCTATATATATAGGTATGTATGAATTACTCATACAAAATCTGCGATTATGTGTGTACGTGCCAAGTAGTGCAGGAGGCGCTATCGTCGCCGAATAGATGTCTCTATTTCACGCGCTAAATTTCAAAACTTTGCGTTTTCCGAATGTTTTTGTTTTTAATGCAAAATATTTCTGTAAGATTTTCATTTTATTTGCAAGATTAATTTAAAGATTAATTTAAACTATTTCTACAACAATTCTGCTTTAAATCACTTTCATAAAAATTAGGTGCATTAATAAAATAAAATTCATCAAAATGGTAAAATCCAGAAAAAGGGTTCGAATATTATTAAAAATGTTTATTTTAGAAGATTAAATGTTGTTTAAAGATATTTTTAAGATATTTGACCATAACTAAATTAGAATATTGTCAAAACTCATTTTTATAAAAAAATTTACTTTTAAAAAAATCAATTTGTAAGACCTTACCTGGTAGAATAAAGTTTTTACAGTATAAAATTAATCGAATGATTTTGATTGTTGCTTTAACTATATAAATTTTTGCAGTAAATTAAAACTATCTGAGGGTCGCAAGAAAATTTCTTGATGATCGTAAAGTAATTTAATACAATTAGAATAAGAGCATCCTTTTTTTTTAAAAAAAGTATTTAGTACAGTTTATTTAATAGACTTTACAGACTTTCGTAAAGATAATATTAAATAACTCTTTCCTCAATATGATTCATTCAAATGTCACAATTATGTACAATTGAACTAAATATATTCAAATTTTAAATTGCATTAAGGATTTCATTGTTCTTAGAATTGATAAAACTTTAAATTAAGTAGATATTGACATAACACTATAATGGTTTAAAAATCTTGGAATCTTTTTCAAAACAATATTACATTTAACAGGTTAACGATGTCATGAGTCATCAGCAGTAGACAGTTAACCTTTTAAAGAATCCGGTTGGACTCGGACAGAGAGATTAATATTTTTGTTGGTACCACAGTAATACAATATAAAACAAGACCAGTAAACTTTTTTAATAAACTACACAATCAAATTTACAATTTGAGGTGTTAGTGCAATGTAGTGAACAAATACATATACCACAAAATCTATATTTTAAAATTTTTATCTTTCACATTTGAATATTACTACTAAAGTTAATGTGTCTTTTTGGAAGAAAAATGAAGCCCATTGTTATATACGAGTTAACAAAATGCATTAACTTATGAAGACTGTGAGTAATGACAGACGTACAATAATTTTTCTGAAGCGAGCATGATGATTAAGCAGCAGGGAGTGAGAGGAAGTGCACGAAGTGCATAAATACAAACGAGTAGGATACTTCTAGTGAACAATTAAAACAGTTAATGCTTATTGTAAATCTTACCTGAGACACTTAATTATTATTGCTATAGTAGTCACTGTCCAGCACCGCGATACAGAACGTAAGGTTACGTATATATATGCCTGGACGCATTGACGGAAACCGACAATTGGAAGGCCGCAGAGAATCGGTGCTGAGGCACAAACAATAACGGAACAGTCGTCTCTTGTGGTATACGGCAACTCGTCATTTTTTCGTGGGCTCAAACTTGACAGCGATAATCCAACGCGCCCGAAATTATAAACAACAGCAGACGAGTTGAATGGAGACAAGGGACGTGGCGGTCATTTATGTGTCTCTCTATTGCTCTCCTATATAGGGTTGGGTGAGTAGTTTACCAGGGGTGAGTAAAGTACTTGTTGGGGGTATTTTACAAGTTCGTTTTAAACCTAGTAATTTACTTAAATTAGGCGCGAATTATGAAAATGTATAGGTGCATAGTGCGAGTGCTTTTTTTTATTTTAACTTAGGAGAAACTACAATAATTATTATTTTGCACTTTGATGATTATTATTATGAAATATTTAAAAGGCGCAATGTTTTCGAGATGTAAATATTCATAGAAAAATATTTTGCAAATAGTAATGAACAATTTTATGCGTAAAACGACAATAAATCATGAAAATGAGATATTGTGATATAGGACTTTAACTACTATAGTTAAATTATATTAAAATTAGAACAATTAATCACAGATTTGATAAGAAAACTAACAATAAGTGAAAAAAATTCATATGTATTTAGAAAACATTATACCTCGCGTAATCAACATTCATTGAGTAATTTACATACAAGTACGTTAATTACCAAATAATTTAGTAATAAACTAATGGAGATATGCCCATCCCTACACTAACATAAGGCAATTGATAATTATCAATATTTTTATAGTATAAGATTATAAAAAATTACACTCATATCTCTAAAGAATTTATATAATAATTTTGAATTTCTTTTGTAAAAAAAATTAAAAAATTCGTTTTATTTATTTGGAGAAAGTATAATTATAGTTCAAGCAATTTTTAACATATGGACTCTAACAAAATCATTACACTATATTTTTACATGTACAATTGTTATGAATATTTAGTGATAAATTATTCTCGAATAGTGAAATCTAAAATGAACTAACAAACTTGCATTTACATACGTATAAATTACATCATTTTAATTTATTGTATAACAAATTTAGAAAAATATACATCCAATGTAAATATTTTTGTTATTAATAATGAATAATTTATTATTAATTATTTCCGAAAAAAATTCTGCCTACATATATATTTTTTAGCTTGTAAATTTCACAAAACCGCGTTCCCTAATTATACTCAGGAAGTTGGCGTGTTTAATAATGAACCTTTAATTTCTCGCAATCAGCAATGATTAAATGGATTTCTTAATTATAAAAGTAGCTGATTTGTAGTACGCACACTGCGCTAATAGGTGGGGGTATCTCTTCCGTGTATCTTCCGGCTTATTCATTAACAGAAATTGAAAGAAACTGCTAGTAATAAAGTGAAACAGTTTATTTTCCTGCGTTCCAAAACAGCATTTTTACACACTGGTAAGAAATACAATTTTTTTTCTCGTTGTCTAGTTGAGTCACTCGTAAATTTTGATCGTTTCGCGTTCATTTGTATATTTGCGCTTCTTTCTGATATCCTTTGAATATCGTAGACTCGTAACAATTGTCATGCTAAATGTTAGTCACGCCAGATATCGTCGAGTTCGTGATATGGTAGTGTTTAATGTTTATTTAAAATATTATTTAATACTGGATTATAGTGATTAAACAACGGTGAGGCGATTATTAGAGGTCATGCCTAATTTGAAATTCTGAAAACATTACTTTTAGCTGATAAGGAAAACAGAATAATTAATATAGATAATACTTTTGTAAAGGCTTAATAAAATAAAATTTGGAATCATTGAAAAAGTTTGAGCATAATAAGTAAATTTAAAACTGTACCTAATATACACTTGCAGTTTTTAGAAAAAAATTCAACTTATAACATTTTGCATACATTATTTAAAACTTGAATTTTAATCGACGTTAAAGATGCCCATTTTGTTTAAATAATTTTCTATTTTCAATTTTATACGAGATAGAAAGTACAGGATGCTTACCTAATATAATAACTTATTAATACGAGTTACAAATTATGTTTTTCCATAGTCTAAATTGTGTTCCATATGTTAGGCTATATTTTATCTTTAAAAATGATAATTTCATTTAGATACGGATAGAACACAATGTTCTAATGTTTTAGTAATTAAACGAATTCGTTAAAAGATCAATTTAAATATACGAAATGTAGAGTTAGAATGTTTAGAAAGTTTATATAAAAGTTGTAAAATAAACAGACCGTAATTTACATCTTATTATCATATATGCATTAGCGATCAAAAGTTTAAGCTCAAAGCTTTGCGCGGGGTACTAAAAATGAGTCTTTAATTTATGTCTTTATTTTTTTAATTAACGCACCTGTGCACCTGGCTAATTGAGATGAAAATGCGATTTGAAGCATTGTTTATTTATTATCGCGGTGTATAAACTAATATTTCAACACTTCGGTGCGGAAAGTACGTATTTCCACACGCTCGGCAAAAAACGTGTGCTAAAAATCGGGCTTTCCACACGACGAATAAAAAAATAGTACGATACATATTCTTTCCCGCACTTGTATCGTAAATGTATACTATTTTACATTAAGGGCGTACAGTGGATACTTTACAACCCTCCGGGAGGGTATAAAGTACCCATTTTATGTTCACTATGTATAAAAATCCCTTTCGCATCAATACGATTAAAAAAATCAAATTTAATTTCCAGCATCGCGAACAGTCCACAATGAGACACAACCAGCTCCTGCAGGCGCTGGCGCTGTGCAGCGTACTCGCGCTGGCCACCTCCGAGCTCGCGAGCGAGGCAGCCTTCTACTCGAGCGAGTCGAACACCCTGATATTGGGCGAGCGGGGCTCGCGGGACGTCCTCCTGGCGAAGAAGCACGTGGAGGTCGGCTGGCGGTTCCTCGCCACCGTCACGGACACGCTGACGTACGTGGGGAACGGGCGCTCGCGCATCACGCAGGTCGAGGCCCTCGACCAGCACACCGACGGCAACGGCGCCACGCCGACCATCGTCAGCGGCGGCCCCGGCTACTCCTTCGTCACGATCAAGTTCGTCAGTGCCTTCAATCGCGGCATCGATTTCGTCGTTAAAATCTACGGCACCGAGTGAAAGGGATTATGTTGTATCTGTATATTAATTATATACTTATGTTACTTTTATTACACATTCGTTTGTATGATTATCATACGAAAGATTATCTTTTTGTACGTGTAATGCGTTAAAAGTTTCATGTGAAGTAAAGCAGTTCAAAGTTTTTTTTTTTAATTTTATACGTTAATTTTGTAAATCATGTGTTTGTTTGCTTCTGCATACTTTTTTTTAAATTGTTTAAAGATGCAATTGTAACGGTAAAAAGTTATTGAAGATGAAATAAATAACGCTTATTTATGATCTTTCTGTATTAGTTTGTGTCATATTAGAGTAAATATTGAGCGTTTATTTCCTCAAGTGAAAGTGCAAGGTGACCATAGTCCAGTTTTCAGTAATTATTTTTCTAAATGTTTCGTATCGCAAAATTTTACAAACCACAGTAGACATGTGAAGAAAAATGTATTAATATACATTTTTTTATCAAATTTGTTATACTTTTCATTGTTTTAAATTTAAAATTAAATTTTGTTCATGATATCACATACGTTACAGATATAAAAGAAGTCTGTCTGACCATACCCGCCTGTATCTACTTACACCAAATACTTTTTTCTCGATTTGCATTTGTACAGTTGCTGCTGCAATTAGTAATTAATAATCTTCTTTAATATTTTACATTTTAGAATATTATTCCAAGTGGTAACCAATAAATTTTTACACATATCATATCATAATTTTAAACGTAATTTTTATGCGGGAGTTTCCGGCCGCCATCCAGAACTGAATTAGAAAAAATTTTACTTTGTTTCTTTAATACATCATCATTGCATACAACTTTAGAGTAAAATACATTAACAAGAGGCGTAAATTGCAGTAAGCAGTTCAGGGACAAAACAATCATTCACGATAAAGTATATGATTTATAATGAATTCATTAATTTATCCAATCATTTGTACGATCCCCCTGCACTACTTTTAAAAAATGCATTTTCTCGAGAAACAGGAGTTCCGTTCTGCTCTCGCAAAATCCTGTAGAGTAAAAATGTAAAAATTTATTTATAATAAATTTATGCATTTCTTTAGATAGTCATTATAATTTTTGTATTATAATCATATTTTGAAAGGAGTTAAAGAATATAGAAACTCAAACTTTATTAAAAATTGCAGAATTTTAGTTTGGCATATACGAACAAATACAAATTTATGTAATATTAATTATTAATTATTGTACTTAAACCTATTATAATGACATTTTGCGTATTTCAATGAGGGTCGTTTGTTATCACTATATAGTAGCATTTCGGAATTACCAGATTTATAAAAATTTTCGGATAGAGTTTTTGAATTTTATTTTTTATTAACATAATTAAGATTATGATTTAAAAATAAATATTTGAAAAACGTTTAAACTGTTATTAAGTGCCAAATATATGTACATATTATACATAACGCGTGCATGACTATTATTGCGACGTTGTTATCTTAACAAAACATGCACGATGTGTGATAAAACTTATTAGTCCGGATAACCTGAAAAGTTGTTCTTGAAAATTCAATAGCATAGTTATGTTTTTAAAATTTATCATTATTAAAATTATTATAATTATTTATCAAAATTATAATTATTGATAAAAGGAAGTGCAATCAATTTTAAATAGTACTTTCAAGAACTTCTTAATTGTTATAAAACGGTACCTTTAGGAAATTAATTTTGCTTAAATGAAAGTAAATTTTACTAGTATTAGTAATGTTATACAAAAAGAAATTTACATTTTTAAGATAAGTATATAAAACAAACCGATACAAATATCTATAAGTTTTCACAATTGTGAGCATATCGCATTTAGTTTATTTATAATTATTTAATTAAAATAATATTGCATAATAGATCTTTCTTTTTTCTGTATTCAAACTCCAGTAATGCGAAGAATAATAAATTACTCGATTAGAGTGAAACACTGAACCAATAAACCTTAAAAGACAGGGTTCAATTTTTCTAAAACTGTGATTTTTCAAATTTGTTATTTTACCACATTACGAGAGAATATTTTAAGTAATTAAATTTTGTTAAATATTTTCCTCGTATTTTTCAGTATTACTGATAAATATTATTTCATTAAAACAGTTAGTGAATCATCGTTCGTTCTAGCCCAGATCGTTCCAATATTTCTTCAATAATCGTAATTGATTGTGTTTTATGTGTAGATAATTAACTTACATATTTTCCGCTATAAGGGCAGAACTCCATTTTTTGTGTGTTTTCAAGAGATTTAAGTTTCTACACTTTGAATATCCCTTTGACGGTGAAACTGCTGTTAAGAAAATTTTATGGAAAAGATGTGTACTTTTATGGGTCTTTTCAATGAAATTGATTTTTAGAAACAAATGTATTCTTTTCCAGGGGGCATTGTACTAGTGATGTTTTACACATAGCTGGTACTATTTGGAAACGTTTTGGCCAATTTTGATAGTTGAGAATGAGAGAAGCAGACCCTTCAAAGGTTCGCGGCTCGTGATTATCTCAATTTCTGCCAAAAATGTATAAGCTCATTCATTTCGCTGCGCGAAGCCACTGATATTTTTCCTATAAACGTTATTCTATTAATATTTATTCCAAAGAAGAACACATATATATTGATGGCTTCAAATAAAAAGCGCGTATCTTCTGAGTATAAGCCGCATAGAAGATACGCGCTTTTTATTTGGAACCATCGATATGCACACTATAGTACACATTGAAATTAATTATTACTCGAAGTAATGGTAATGGTAATTCAGTATAGTAGAATTAATGGTAATTCAGAAGCTAATTTTTACTCGAATCGAGGTTCTTTACTATGGCCCATTATGAAATGTACAGCTTTTTTCACATTTTTACACGTTAATTGATCGGTAACTCAATTATAGATTATTACATTAATTAATTCAACTTAATATATTATACACTAATTCTCTATCGAAGAAGGAATTAGATAAAAAACCAACAACAAAATATACTAATCTTCATTTCCTAGAATCTGGAAATTCCGACATGCAGCCAGCAACACAAATCCCATGTGTAAAAGTCGATCGGCGCGCTAAAAAAGCACCGCCCGATTGCCAAACAGGCCGCCTTATCGAAACCAACAGCGCGGCTCGTGCGGCCGCCGAGATTCCCCCTACATTATATCCGCTGCAATTAGGAAAAGCCGGAAAGACCGGAGAAGAAAATAAAAGGCGCGCATATTTCGTCGGAAAAATCGACTGCCGCGAAAAGTCGATCGCACGGGAATGCCCAGCGCTCGCAGGTGTGTACATTGAACGTCTATCCACTCTACCGCGTGTCGTACACAAATAAAGGAGCCGGTCGAGCGAAAGGCGCGCGCCCGTAATGACGCGCGCGCGCGGCGCGCTAGTCGAGTGTACAGGCGATACGATGCGATACCTATACTCATCCTCAGGCCGCGCGTCCGATAAAACTCGCCGCGGGCGCGCGCCGATTTCAGTTGGCGCGTCGCGTCTCCACACGGACGCACACCCGCCGCGCGCACCTCGCCGATTTATCTCCGCGCCGATTTTTCGCACGACGCCTGTAGACGTCGGTACAGGGTACGCTCGAGTAAGTACGAGTAGGAAGAGGCTGATCTCGACGGGATGGACGAGACGAGGAGGCATCGGTACGCGGACGTAGTCGCCGTCGTCTGCTTGGTGGCGCTGATGCCCGGTAGGCTGGGCTACGCCGCCGCGGACTACACGACCGATCTCTATGGTAAAGCGAAAAATGTCCTATTCGATTGGTCGACGGTGAATATATTTTGCTGGAGTAACTTTCTTGGGCTTCCGTGGATACTTTATTTCGATACTTACCGGTCGGAGCATGGATTTTTGCACGCGCTCAACTGGATCTTCTGGTTTTCGCGCATTTGAATTTTGCATCGTTCGCTCGACTCGTTTTTGCGCGTTATACCTTTTTTATTTATAATTTTGAGAGGGATTTTTTTTATACAAAGCCGAGCGCTGATATAATATTAAACCGAGAGGATAACTTTTTACGCGCGCGCGCGAGTGTGTGCGCATATCGTCGCGTTCTATCAAATGGCCTTATTTTCGTTAGCAGCGCGATGATATTTTATTACCCGTATTTTATCGAACGAGTTTTGAATCGCCGCCTGGAATGCGCGATTGAAATGCTCTATTTAATTTCACGCTTTTAGCTTATCGACATTCCAAAAACTCCGGATTTATCGTTGTGTACGCGTCTGCACATGCGGGAAAACACCTAAAATTGTCAGCGAACGAGCCGGGATTACGTAAGCCCGGAGAGAATAACGCTTCGATCGCGGATTCGATCACAGTGTTTTTCAACAATTACGGTTAATTTGCCGGTGCTCGGGGAAGCGCGCGGACGAATGCACATCGGTATCGGTTATGCGCGTCGTTAGCCGATCGCCGATGGATGCGCGCGCACGCGGGATCGCAGTAGGCGCATTGCACGTGGACTGTTTAGCGGAGTAAACAACGAATTTCTAACGATGGGGCATAGTCTGGTGTGTGAAATTTGGTAGCAGTCATGTGATTATCGTTGATCGGTGTTGCGACAGAAAAATTCGTATTGCTTATCTAATGTGTTGGGCAAATGTGTGCACAATTGACGAGGCCTCCTCTAATTAGAATATTTATTGTCCTCGCTCGAATATAATAAAAATTGCGTGGAATCATTCGACGTGGATTTAAATTACAATGGAAAAATTATGTCGATACACCGATCAATGGATACATCGCTCCTTTTATTTTACCTTGTGGTTTCCTTTTCACAAAAGATGTTCCTATATAGGTTTTTCTTCTTCACTGACTGCATGCTTAAAGTAATGATACTGATAATTGTATTTTATACTGTTTCACGCTATTTTCTGAGGTTTTATTGTTCTTTACGTTTAAACGGGTTTCTTTAATGGGTTTAGATATTAAGTTTATGCATGCTCATTTCGTTCTTCGGTCGTAACTCTTTTAACGCGTTTGCATGAATTTATTTACACTTTAGTATAAGTAACCTGGGTTAAAATAAAATTAACATGATTCACTTTAATTATCTTAAAAAAAAGTAAATAAAAAAATAAAAAGGAAGAAATCTTTTTTAAATTATTCAACGGGTTTTTAATATTGATCCTGTAAGATTTGCATCGATTTGTAGAATTTCTTTTATATTTGCAAAAATTGTTTTAAATATGCCCTTACGAAAATAACTGCTTAAACTACTGATAAACTAATTGTGAACTACTGATATAACTACTGCTGATAAAATGCTAGTACAGATGAATAATTTCTTATTTCCATTAGTAAATTGACAACTACTGACTAACTGCTAACTAGAAATTCAAGTAAACTACTTCCAAATATGAACTGTAGTCAGTAGTTGTCGATTTACTATCGGTATTATGCATTTCATCAGTAGTTTTTAGTAATTTGCAGTAGTTTTTGCAGTAGTTCTTATGCAATCATTTAATTTCTTAAGTTGAAGGACACTTCAAATAAGTCTTGAAATGAAAAGGTGTCATAATGGATTATTATTTTAATTGATTACCTAATACACGTTGAACATTGTACAGAAAATCTATATCTAATATATCTATATGCACATCTATATTTATATGTTGCACAGATACAGATAAAGATTTCCTATGTAAAAAGTTAAAAAAAAAATAATGACACAACTTGCATTTTTTAGACGATCAACTGAAAGAACAATCTTTTATAATACATTTTAATTTCAAGACTTCGTTGGCTTGTGAAACTTGACGGATTAGCTATACCGTACGGGTGCGAACTAACGTCCTATATCTTACAGGATTAAAAAAATATACTGAGGCGATTTGCAAAACTTTTGTAACAATTATTTAATTATTTAAAATTTCTTTCGAATGATTTCATCTAACATAACTATAATTTAACACTCGTAACAAATATAACAATATGGTTACTAGCTACTAAAACTAATATTATTAAATATAGCTCTTTTAAATGTAAATTTAAGTTCGTTAAAAAAATAAGTCGTAAATAACATAATTTCATGCAAAATTTTTTATTTTTACTTAAGAATTTTGAAGTTATATAAATTTGATCTTCTATCACTCAAAAATTATTCCATCATTTTTAGACTATTTTTTAAAACTATTCCATCACTTGAAAATGATTTTAAATGACACTGATTAATCTCCATTGCTCAAAAAATGACCGCAAGAAACTATTTACAAAATCTTCCGTAACACCTCCATGGTAAAATACTGTTACCCGCGCTCAACAATGATTCATCTCCATAATCACAGAGAGGTCAAAGTAACTTACCGCACATTAAAAAAAAAAAGATCGGCTGAACAATAAAACTCGCAGAAAATGGCGTAGAAGCAACAGAGAAAAAAGCACTTCTACCGCCAGCGAGTTTTTAATCCGGGTGTACTTGTGCCGCTCGTGACGAAAAGGTAGCGGGCTTTCAGAGGGCAGCCCGTGCACGATGGAGGACGGCAGCGCCGGGGTCTGCACCGAGCTGCCGCGGTGCCCGATGCGCATCCGGGAGGTGCAGGAGGGCAGGCGCCTCTCCACCTCGTCGGGCCGCTGCTCCTTCAAGGGCTTCGTGGAGATCGTCTGCTGCCCGCTGGAGGACCAGCCGACGACGACGACGCCGCGGCCGCCCGGCGAGGTCACCCAGAAGATCGGCTTCCGACCCGCTGACGTAGGTACATACACACCTTTACATTTTGTTCATGTTTTTTCCCTTATTATAGCGTAGGCGCGCGCGCCGGTGTCTTTTTTTTCAACGCGCGCGGAGATTATGAAACTACGATAGTAACGTCGGATAATCGCGGATGACGTTTTAGGAGGTATTTATATGGGCGTTTATTGTTTTCATCGTTTTTTGCGCATCTTTTTTTTTATTTTGATGATGCGTGGGTATAATTCATTGATAAACTTTTTTATAGGCTTTGACACGCATATTTTAGTAGGAGGTTTCTGTAAATATTCTTCCTTCGTATTGAAGCTTTTTTTTAAGTAGTTCATTTTCAAGGTATACCTTTATCGTTTTATTTAAATTATAGATAAGATACGTTTTATGAAAACCCTATATGTATTCTCATAACGCAGATGAGTGAAAAAAATAAAAAAATCACTCTTATCAGAAAAAACTGAGCTACTTGAAGTTTGTTTGGATCAATTTTCACTCAATCGAGTGGTTTTCCCTCTTCCACATTTTGAGAGTAGGTCTGCGTGAACACATTTTTGAATAAAAGATTAAAATTGCAAGAAATCTTTTCAAGAAATATAAATATATTTTAAAAATATTTAAGATTGCTTGAAAAATTACAAAAGTACACATTATAATATATATACGCGTTTTATTGCTTCAAACTATGGAAAATTATATTCAAACGAAATAAGTCCTTCTTGAAATGTATTGTTTAAAAATGGACTTAAATCGTTCGTTCACATATTCTTGCGAAACGTCACATATGTATTGAAGAATGAAAAGTAAAAAGGCGGTGTAAAATGGTTGATTTAAAAATGACACTTGGGTTCTCTTTCTATAAGTATTTTAATGATTTTTTTTATATTTCCTCTAAATAAAACTTTTATTTGCAATTCATTTGAATAGGCTATAACATTCTAAGATCGGATTAATTTTAGAACTTTTCCTTATTTGATGTAGATATCATGTATTAGCAGAAACACAGGTGAAAATAATTTATTAAGAAAAACTTCTGAAAAAGATTTTGATTGTAAATGTCAATTGCAGAACAATATTTTATTAGTTATTTGTTTAGTTTCACATATCTGAATATCAAAACTATCACTATATTCTGACTTTCATTTTCTATTGTTTCGAACTTTTATTTTTCCATCTGTTTTTCCAATAAGTGCCTTGCTCTGATTTGTTCTGGTGGTACCATATTTTTTTTAATTTTTGAATAATAACCTAATATTATTGATTGAAATAATGAAGCAATCGTATTTCGGATTTTCCACGTATAACAGCTGCGCGCAAAAAATCAGCCTCGCTGTTTGTAATGGTTGTTATCTGTACGTACGCTCGTAAATTTTATAAGAACTGATTTTAGTGAGTGACATAAGAATCCAGTTTTTCTTGAATAATTACATATTTCCTCGGCGATATACGAGCACAATACGTTTAATTCGCGAGCGTTAAGCAACTGTATAAATATTTTTGAACGAAACCAATTGAAGAAATGCGGATACCCAAAAAGTAATGGCTGGATGTGCAAATAGCCTAATCTTCAGATAAGAAAAAAAAAATCATCTATTTTTCGCGTGTCACTACAATGGAATATTCGTCATGCGTGTTAATAAACCCTGCTGACTTTCTCGTGTTATTGAACTTAATGTGTCACTTTTTTCCGGATAAATTTTACGCACGTGTCGATTTTATTGTTTCTATAAAGTCTTCATCTGTAAAACATTTTTTGTACAGGAGAGCTGAAATATATCTATATTTTATTTTGTTTAAAATGAAAAAATCATAATGTGTTAAATTATTATCTTACGTAATATTTAAATGTCAAAACCATTTTTTTGAGATTTAGGATACTTGTATACTGCTTTCCTAATTCTACAAAGAAACTGTAAAAAATCTGCAATTATATTTCTAAAGAAAAATTTACAACTTCCTGAATTAGAAATTTGTAAATATAATTAATTGTTATGTTTTTACACTTATCAAAATCCGAAATATGATTTTATGGCGATGGTATTGGGTTCTTATACGTGGTAGTTTTTCATTTCCCTTAAATAGAATGTCCTTTGAATAAATCAAAGATATTGCTAACTTTTTCTCATTCTTACTTCAACCAGTTAAATAAAAAATTGATAAAACCTGCATTCATGAAGCATAAAAATAAGTAGGTAATAAATTGCATTTTATCTGCTATTTACTGCACAATTTTAAAGTAGATCGGCAATTTTCTGCGATTAAAAAAGGGAAAAAATTTTGTAGAAACTAAAGAAAAATTTTTGAATGAAATTTTTTTTCGATAATTTAAGTATTACATAGCAATATTCTCTCAGGTGACAGATTGCCATTAAGAGATACGTCACTCTGTTGCAATTTTAAGTAGAAAATTTTTTCTTTATGTACCTCCATTTAAAAAAAAAGTACATGCAATCTGCATTTAAATAAGCGTAGTGCATCACCGTTACTATATTACCTCGAAAGAAAAAAAATTCGTAAACCAAAGTGATTCCCCGACGCCTCTGAATAAAACGAAGTGATAAATTAAAAAATAATCGATTTTTTGTCCAGCTTGTCACGAATACGAGAATGAAATCATAAACGAAGACGGCGAGAAGGTAAACCCGAACATTTTCAATGGAGAGTCTGCTCAAGTCGGCGAGTTTCCTTACATGGCTGCATTGGGCTACCGGACTGACAGACAAAATCCTTCGATCATCAAGTACGTGTGCGGCGGTACTCTTATATCCTTGAAACACATCCTCTCTGCAGCCCACTGCGTCAGTAACGTCAACAACGATGTACCCGTTGAAGTGAGTTTTTCTTATTTTTTATATCTCGCGCCTTTTTCACACTTTTCACTTGCGGTATCGGGTAAAAACATTGAAAGTTTGGATCAAATTTCGTCCGCATTTTCTATCTTTAAAAGTTAGTCCGAAATTAGGTCAATGACACATTGCAAAAAGAGGGATACAAACATTAGCACTTGTAAAAATTTAGCGATCAAAGAGTTATCCATTATCCCAGTATTTGAACTTGTGTACTTATTAACTTCTAAAGCTTAGGCTCGTAGGTTTAAATCCCTTGACAAGAAATAATTTTTCCTTGTTAAAGATTTTTACGCGGACATGTGGATAACTTTTGCCAAATTTTAATCAAGACAAATGTTTGACCTAGGTTTTCACCAAATGTCACAAGCAAACTTTTAGAAAGTACGGATGCAATTTGACCCAGATTTCCAATATTTTTACACGCGATAAAAAACTTAAAGATAATTTATTAATTCTCCTCGTATTTCTCCCGCAGGCTAGGCTGGGATCCATCTATTTAGACGATCAGGGATCGAACGTGCAACGCATTCCAATTGCCGAATCAATACCTCATCCGAGTTATAGGCGTGGTGCAAACTACTACGACATTGCGATCATTAAGTTGATGAGAAAGGTCAATACGTCGAATAATACTATGCCGATCTGCCTACAAACCAGACCGGTACTGAACTTGCAGCAGCTGATCAACAACTCGATCGTGATAACCGCCGGTTGGGGTGCCACCAGCTTCCAAGATCCTAGTTCAAACAGTTTGCAAAAAACACCTAGTCTTCAGTAAGTACATCTTAAGTGTGAATAAAATTCCGTAAAAGTGCAGTTTTCGTTCTGAAAATTAAAGTAACAAATTGAATTTTCTTGGAAAAAATTGGTAATTTTTGCAAAAAGCATGAGTGAGGATAATCTTTATAAAAAAATGTCCGTCTATTATATACTTAATGTAGTAGTACTAGTTTTTCTCATAAAAATGGGCAATTTACTTTAGAAATGTTAGTCTCATTTTATTTAATTAAAATCTAAATCATACGAACGCTCTGTAAATGAATCGATTAAAATGTAACATTTTATTTTCGAATACTCTGCGCATAAAGCATTACCTAAGGAACTTTTCAAATTGACAAGTGTAGATATGCAAATTCAATAGATAATGTTTTTCTTCTCCAAGTGTGAACATTGAAGAAGCTTCGTCACGGTCACTAGAATATATTTAGTTTACTTGAGGATTTACCCGCGTTGTCAGAATCAAAAGTTAATTTTCACTTTAAAATGGTTATTTTTGTATTAATAAAACTGTCTTTCGAAATATTTTTTACTAACGCCAAGAAAATGTGTTCTTAATTCAAAAATTAACGCTTCTAATACAAATAATTTCATTTTTCGAATGTTACTTATATTAAGAAAACATAATGGGGGTTGGCGCGCGTATAGCGCAGGGGGGTGGAGCCCCCCTAGTTTTATAATAATAACTTAAGATAAATTGTATTAATTCGATCAGGCTTTCGAGTGTTGTTGCGATGCTATCTATAGTTTAAATTGTTCATTTCAATTATTTGCACTACTGATTTTTAATTTAAAATTTACTAAAGAGCAGGGATTCCCCGCGTGGCCAGACTCGGGAAATTTCCGTAACGGTGCGCTTTACTAAGTACGAGTCATATACCCTGCATTTATTGCCCAGGCTTGGAAGCATACCTGGATCAAGTCACCCTCACTAAAAAAAAAGGATTAAGAAAGCTTACTATAAATATTTTCGAATTGGAGGGCCAGTATGAAACTTGATAAAATTTACGCCATAAAATATTACTTAATAATCTGCTAAAAATTACTACTAAACAGTACCTACAGTAAAAAATTCACGCACTTACAGTCTGCACAGTAACAAAGTGCCCTTCTGTTTAGTAAAATTTACTGAACTTTTTGTAAAAATTACTAAAACATTTCGCTCAGTGAATAAATTACGGCAAGTATTACTGAAAAAATTGCAATTTTTTCTAAGAATGTAGCAATTTTTCTCCTTTTTCCAGTCATACACCCTCCATATCTCAAACAATTTATAGTAAATTTTGCACTTTACTTTTCTAACTGTTTTTCACGCACGAACTATGCAATAAACATCGCATCACCCATATATGTTTATAAACATGTTAGCACTCCTAATGAACCGCCCCTTCTGTTTTAAACAGGATAGTGGAGCGGGACGAGTGCAGCGGGTGGTACCGGAACAACCGGAAGCTGCAGCGCGGCCTGGACGACAGCATGATCTGCGTGCTGGACAGGAACGTGACGCGGCGCTCGGACGCCTGCCAGGGCGACAGCGGCGGGCCGCTCCTCCTGCTCTCGCGGGTCTCCAGCACCGTCCTCGGCGTCACCTCCTTCGGCCAGAGCTGCAGCAGCCCCGTGCCCGCCGTCTACACCTCCGTCTACTACTACCTCGACTGGATAGAGGCGACCGTCTGGCCGGAGGCCGGCAGTCGCGGCTGACCCCGACGTCGGCACCGATGCTCCGGCGATCACCTGCGCTCGCAACTGCCATCACTCGATCGTATAATACACAGGATTTTGCAACGAGACTCGTCGGCTTGCTCGCTCCGATGTTTGGAGAAGATAGCGAGCTGACGTTTCTATACTTCGCGGAAGACGAACGCGCGCGGAGATCCTGTTTTCTCTCGATGATTTTTATCATACTTTGTGGACTTTTTTGTTTTATTTTTTTAATTGTGTGTGCATTTTTTTCGTTGTATGTTGTAATCAAGATTCATTGCATTCGTTTACGATGGCTGTTTTTACATATATCTATAATTAATGGACGCTAAATATAAATGAAGTTGCAGCATTATTGTCTTAGTTTACTTTATTTACTTTATTGACTTAGATACAATTAACGTTAATACAATAGTAGGCAATACCTTGTACTGTGGTTTTGAGCATCCTTAATCACTATTGTTCTTCTTCTCTTAGTGTAAGTAAGAAGTTACATTTACATAAAAGGATGAAAAAATAATGGTTTTCATATTATGCAAAATAATAGACATGCGCTTTAAGATTTTGCTGTGAATTAATGTGTATTAAACTTTACAAAATAATTTATTTTACGTATTAAATCTTAAAGATCATGATCTAGAAAAATTGCTTTTGATCGTTTTTTGGTGTGTGTAACACCTGATTTAAAAAAAGTTAACATAAGTATTTACGAAGTGAATATTCTGCTTATGTACAAGTTTTTGCGCACATATTACTTTTAAATTGATAACAATAAAAAATCACAGAAAATGTATTATTTCAACAGTTGCATTTACAAGTACATATGTTTTACTTAATATTACAATGATTATTTCCTCGTACTACTTGATTTTCTCGTATAAATAAGTAAGAATAGTATCATTTATAAATTTATAAGAAAGTACTTAAAATACGTACGTAAGTTCTGTATTTTATTTTGCTATGTCAAAGCGATTGTACATACATAATTAATTGTAAGTAAATTAAATTATATTTACAGAAACATTGTATTCTTATTGAGTTAACCATCTCAAACAAAAACATGAATAGTCCATTAAATATTTAGGTTTTTTCATGCAATTTGTTTTATTATGTATATTAATTATTTTTCTTTAGATCAAGTTTATACAAAATTGTATAAAAAATTCGTTTTTAAGAAATAGCACATTGAAGAAAATTGCTTATAGTAAAAAAAGTTACCACACAGCATTGTAAAAATTAATCAGAATAGTTGTGAATTGTACAATGCTAATTATGGCAATTTTTATTGAATTGCGAGTATTTTTTTAAGCTGGGGAAATTAATTCTCATTAATTTCACATAGAATTAAAAAAAGTTAATTAATAACATGAGAATTATTAAGTTTTGTCTAAACTACCTCGCGAATAAACAACTTCTCCCCTTCCATCGGATCAGAACAAATAAAATCTTTTAATCAGTTAGGATAAATTATATGATTTTTCGGAGTCACTTTGTGCTCGTAAAAGCTAGTGTCTAACTTGTTAATCGCTAGCTTTTCGTCAATCCAAGGAAGTGCGTAAGTCACACTGCCATAAACTGCAGGTAAATTGCTTCCGCATCCAATGCCCCAAGACACAATTCCAACTTGAACAAATATCTCGGGATTCAGTTTCAATGGACACACCAGGGGGCTGCCTCCGTCACCCTAAAAGCAATAATACGTTTTAGTAATCAATATTTTACTTTAGTAATTAATATCTTTTTTAAATAAATTGAAATTGAAGCGCTTATTAATTTAATTTACCTTGCAAGTATCCTCTCCTTCTTCACCACCGGCGCAAGCAAAAGTTTTGTGCAGTTTAAATTTTTTACCCAGTCTTGTTGTCCGCAGTGAGTTTTGACACGTACGTCGTGGAACAATTGAAACACTGGTTTTTTTTAGAACTTCTCCGTACTGGCCATATTTACCTACAAATTTAAAATAAACTATTACACTAAATATTCAATTGCCTCCATTATATACATTTATAAATTTTAGATTTTCTAAGCTTTAAAAAAATGAAATGCATAATTGAATTACTTAGTTTTTCATTATAAATTATTTAAAGACGCTAATATCGATATAATTAAAATAAAATAATTTAAAATAAAATTTAACAGTTACAGGTTATTGAAAAAAAATAATACTATGAATACTTAACATACCAAACTGATTTTTTCCCCAGCCACTGACTATACACCTGGTAGAATTAAATTCGTAAAACGATGCAGGAAGACAGATGTTATTGACATTCTCTGTTATGTTCACTGGATTCGCTAAAAATAAAAGTGCGAAATCATATCGCAACGATTTCGTATCGTAATTTTCGTGAATGACGATCTTTTCCACTGCTCTATCTTGATGAGGTAAAATTTCGGTCGTCGTCTGAGTGTCCCATTCGCCAGCTCGAATTTTAAGCGCGGATGCACTTAAGCTAAAACATAAATATTCATAAATATGCGGTTAGCATTTTTGTTGCTTTCCTTCCCTAAGTTAGTCATTTAAAAAAAAAATTCTTAACATACTTATTTAAAATCTTATTGCATGAGTGATGTATATCTTGAAAAGGCGTATTTTATGAACTGAGAGAAAAATAAATTTAATACTAAAATTGTAAATCGAGATATTAATTTCCTGTAGAAAAAGATTTTCAAAGTCAACAATTTTTTTTATTTTTCATTTTATTTCAGACTATTATTTTCGTTAAACAATAATTTACATAGAGGTTCACCTTGAAAAATTGCGAAATAAATGCTTTTTTATATTTTCGTGGATTTGAAAAAGTTAATTTTCATCTCTTATGAAAATAATAATTTCACTGAAATGAAAAGTCTTACAAGCCCGCATAAAAAAATGAAAATAAAGAAGAACATACAATAGCTGCTGCATGTGACTTGTCAGATTAAAAAGTTATTATTGGCTAACAAATTATCTACAATTTTATTTGAAAAATCTCCTATTTTAGTTTCTGTAGGCTCTATTTATGTCCATTATTTTGGAACAAAGAATCATTTAACAGAGTTTGCGCTGGTTTCTCTGATTTTAAGTTAAGAATTTTTTTCTGAAAGTACCGACTCTTGGAAAACCTATGTTAAATAAATATACATACCTGTGGACGCAGTGGGCTGCAGTCAAGACGACTTGCGGGTGAATTAAAGATCCGCCGCATCGGTAAACATCCAAGGCGTAAGTGCTGCTGTGAAGTACAGCGACCATCCAGGGAAATTCGCCAAATTTCGCTTCGTTTTCATTTTGGGTCATAATTCGAGGCCCCACACTTTGGACTCCGCATCTTCTTTGATGACCGCCTTGAACCAACTCGTTGGATTCTTGCTTGAGTTCGTGGGATTTTATTACGTTTGAAGGTTCGCAGCACACTTCCAGTATGTTTTCACATTGGAATGCACTCCTAAACGATAAATAAATTAAACTAATTAGAATACATTCTATTTCTAATACAAAAACATATAATTATATCTTCCGCAAAAGACATGCACGCAATTATTGAAGCTAACAATTTCGTGGAAAAGTTCATGCAAAAATATATTTGATTCCGATTGAAGTTTTTATATACATATTATAAAAATTGTTACTTATATTTTTATTAGCAATAAATGTATTCCTCTTAAAGGATGATAACTACTCAATGATAGAAATGTATTGCGCTATAATAAATATCGGTTCAGATTTTCTAGGCGATAATTAAATAGATTATCCTTAATAATGCCTTTATGGAGAGGGGTAGTTAAACTATTAGGGCTTATACTATTAGGGTCCACTCATAAACCAAGTAGCCTAATTTTGCTTACTTTCAAACCTCCTCCCACCATGTAGTCTTGCGTAGCTTTTTCCCAGACCCCTCCCCCCTCCCCAAAGAAACACGTGGTTTTTTTAATAAAGCTGGACTTTGTTGGAACATGGGAAGCAGTTGTAATAGTATAAAAATTGCGTGGGCAATTTTAAAACAGAATAATTTAATTAAAAGATCTTAAAACACTTATCACAGACCAAGACCTCCCTCCCCCAATATAGCTCATCATAATCTTTCAGTGCACCCCCTCTTATAATATTTAGGAATGAAATAAACTATAATCATATAATTATTCCTGAAATCTATAAGGTTGACAAAATAAACCATTCTTTAAATAAGGATTAAAAACTGAATTGTTAATGGATTCAAAGTTTAATTCATGATTAAAATGTAAATCGTCAATTAAATCACTTTTAATTCACATTTTAATGAAACGTTTGCAACTATATAGTTTACATATATATGTAATGCTTGAAATACTTCAGTTTAAACTTGAAACAATTGTAGTAAGTTTAAAACAGAATACATTCTTACCTGGATTTTCTTAAATTTTGATGACTAAACCGCACATCAATAAGACCAGCGCCGTCAGTAATTTCGGATCCATTATCGCACAGCGTAAACGATATGCATTTGCACGTCTGAACATCACTATAAATCGAACCCGCCGAACACCGTATTATTAACATTGAAAATATCAACTGCCGAAGTGTTTTATTCATGTTTAAATATTTAAAAAATATTAAGCGACTAAATTCAATCTATTTTATTCAGACCGTCAACTGGAATCTGAGATGCGCGTCGCAGTGCAGTCCGTAGGCAACTAACATGCTCCCTCTCATTGAGAGAGCCTCGTACCGATGCACCCCAATTTGGCTTTTCTAATTAGATCGACAAGTGTCTGATTGGCTAGTTTATGTACCGATGCGCCCTCTGGGGGGATCTCCATAGGAATGGATTTCTACAGAGTTTACACTTTACAGACGTTTACAGTAAATTCCGCAGTAAATGGACGCATCGTTATTAAATTGACGCTTCGTCATTAATCTTGTAGGATAATTTAAACATTTAAACATTAAGAATCTAAAAAGCAAATCGCACTATTTTAGACCCTATTTACTTGAGAAGGTATCGTTAAATTTTCTGCGTGTATTATCAGATTTAAACTTTTTTTCGCTACCAGATAAATTTAACACGATAGTTTAATTCGACATACATACAAAATTTGGAGCAAATCCAGGGTGTCACATGAAATTTAAAATTAATTTAGGGACGCCGCGTACGCAATACTTGAGTAATTAATTAAATTAAATGGACATTTAAAAAACAAAATATGATCAATAAGAAAAAGAAAAAGATTCGTACATGAGGCGTACCCGTTTTATTTTATTATTTTTCTTATAAAAATAAAATGGAGCTTGTTATTACTTTTTCCTTAGCTTGGAATTACGAAACTTTTCATATAAAAAAATGTGCACTATAGTCCCTTCAAAGGTCAGATAAAAATTAATTGTTATTATTGATTGATTCAATAGTTTTAAATAAAAGAATGTTTAGTTTTAAAGAAAACTCGTCAAAGATTAAAAATCTTGAAATTTACCAATTTAAGGAATATTAATAAATGTTTTACACAAAAACGTCAGAAGATCGTGCGTTTTAAAATTGCGTAAACTTTTTGCGATAGCGCGCGTACCTTAACTAAAAAATAGTAAGTACAGCAATTAAAAAAATATAAAAATTTCTTTAGCCTTCCAATTTTTGCGTAAATTTCCTCTCAATTCGACCTGAATTCCGGCCAGACGACGGACTCGATCCAGTCGACGTAGGGCGCGATCCTGGTGTAGACGCGGGGCAGCCCGTGCGAACCGCAAGCGACGCCGAAGCTGGCGACTGCGAAGAGTTCGGCGAGGCAGCCGAGGGGATGCCGCGCCTGCAGCGGCGCCCCTGAGTCCCCGGCGCAGGCGTCGCTGGCCTCCGGGTCGACGGCGCACATCTGCGTGGCGCCGTCGAGGCCCCGAGGCAGACGCAGCGGGTCCCAGCGGACCCGAGCGCAGCGCTCCAAGTCCAGCACCCGCAGGCGCGTCTTCGTCAGGTTGGTCCCCGCGGTGGGCTCGGCCAGTCCAGCCGAGACGTCCCATCCGCTGACCCACAGGCGTTTTGGTTCTGCTTGAGGGAGCGAGTAGAGGCAGGCGGGTTTCAGCGACGAGGTGAAATTCACTGGTTCGGAGAGCTCGATCAGGGCTAAGTCCGCGTAGAGCTGGGGCGAGCGGTACTTTGGGTGCGGTACGATCCTTTTGACGGGGATCAATTTGCCGCCTTTTATTTTACCGTTCTGAAATGATTGAACCACGTTTCTTAATATTTAAAGAATAATTTGATACTTTGGGAAATTGCTTTAAAATTTATAATAAAATGGCTTAAATTATAATTTTTCACAGTATCTTTTTGTACGATTTAACAAAGTATTGCAAGAAAACAACAGTATTTACACATTCTTAAAGATTTTTTATAACATTTTGCTTTAAATATATTAGTCACTTAAGAACTGAAACTTTGGCTTCTTTCACTTCTATTCAAAACAGAAAAAAATGCGAAAATATATAAAGCAAAAATTTTAAATGATTTAAATTTACCTAACATATAGAAAACAAACTCTTAAAAATTTCAAGCGCATATACAAAAAATTAATTCACGTGCAAAATGTATAATAAAACCGTTTCTGTTATTTTAATTAAAACTCATTACTAGTTAATTATCCATCAGATTAAACGAATAATAAAATTCCGCTATACCTGTTACCCGTGCCTATTAAATAATAGTAAATAAATTATGCAACCGGAAAATTAAAAAAATTAACGCTTACGTTACGGTTGATAACACTGCTGCCCAGAAGCGCAACTGTCGGAAAGTCGATAGCGCTGTCAGTGCAATGTGCCGCCGTGAGGATCCAATTTTCCGATATGACACTTCCAGCGCAAAAATACTCCGTGGAGTATTCATTCAAACGTTTTCCCAATGCAACTACGTGTGGGAACTCATGCGGTTTTGCTGCCTCGCCACCCGCTATCAATTTGCTTGTAAGCCTTGGACACTCTGTGCGCACTTCTATGGGAGACAGTTTTAAAATCCAAAAGCTCGAACTCGACTTTTTCGAATACTCGGTGCACTTGAGTTCGGATATTCTGTCTGCAAAATTATTTGAAATGGTAGTATATGACTTATTCATGCACTTTATAAAAAATATTTTCTGTTTTCTAGCAAATATTAAATTTTACCTTTGTTAAGTTCGGTTTGTTCTTTTACACTTGACGTTTCATTGGGATATAACATATCACCTTCAACATTAAAAAAGAAATTATTTTTATTATTGAACTGATTTTTTATAGAATCATTCGATGAATAGTCATTTGCTTCTAAACAAATCACTCTAAGCGATAAAGTAAAAATTAGGCACAATATGAAGATCAATGAAGTTAACATTATTATCTTAATTGACATTTAATTTATATATTTACAATTAACCGTTAGAAAGTAAAGTAGAAACTATTTTGATTGTTAAAGGAATAATATACTAATTAATATTTATATAAATAATTTGTCTAATAGTATGTAGAATAAAATTGATTAGTGCACCCTCAGGTACTGTACAGTAACAAATGAAGACATAAACCAGGTACATGGTACTAACGAGGTGGGTTCACGACAATTCGAAGAATACTATGCAATACTGCTATGTAAGTTAAAGTCTAAAGAGTCTCCTGTTATTCATAGCTCAGCGAATCTTACACTTTTTCAATATACTTTCATTAGAAATTATTTTTTCAATTCGCATAATGAAATTATCAGAATTGTAAGATAGATAAATAACATTACAAAATAATCTGCGAAGTGAAAAAAATTTCAAAATTACAAGTCAATTTTTTTATAATTGCAATGTAAATATTAATGTTTAATAAATTTATTGAAAAGATAAAACTATTTTATGATCCAAGTTAATATACTGTTCTTTTTTTGTAAAATTTTGAAATAAAATTAATTTTTTATCTGTACAATGTTTTTTTTTAAGACAGCGCTTTTCCAAACGTTTTTAAAAAAATTAAATTACCTTCAATATTAGGTTCGAGGTCGCCAACGTTATCTAAATTTTTCAGAATTAGCTGCTTATCAATCCAAGAACGTGCGTATCTCAAACTGGCATAAACTGCAGGTAAATTGCTTCCACATTCAATGCCCCATGATACAATGCCAACTTGAACGAATCGCTGGAGATTTGACTTTAACGGACAAACCAGTGGACTGCCGCCATCTCCCTATATATAAAGAGTTTATTTTTTTACTTATTTATAAAAGGATTGTATTTTAAAAAATACTGAAGTTCAATTAACATCGCTTGAAAAAAACCTAATTAGTTTATTTTTAGAATTACCTTACAGCTGTCATGACCTTCAATACCACCAGCACAAACAAAACTTTGATGAAGTTCAAAATTCTTTCCTAGTCTTGTACTTCGTAGGGAGCTTTCACATGCAAGACGTGGAATCATTGATAATTGCACCTTTTTTAGAACAGCTCCATACTGGCCCTTTTTACCTGCGAATTGTTATTTATAAACATTTAACTATATTTAATTTAAATATATACCTTATTAAATATTTATTTGAATTATTTCAGTACGATATAAAACTTATTGTTAAAAGAGAATCGACTAGTACATCGACATCAAAATATTTTTATTATTTAAGCAAAATAATTTTTAAAAAAATCGCGCTGTTGAGAAAAAAAAGTATATAGATATAGGACGTAGTGCAGAGGCGTTAAAAATTTCAATCAGTTGTTTTAAAATCTATAGGTATAAGTAAGAATAAAAAAGATTCGTTAAAGTAATAAAAAAATTAAAGTTTTAAAAGTTAATATTCTTCGATGCTTGCCTTCGGAAAGATTTCTATAAACAATGTATTCGAATAATTACAATTAGCAATAGCTTCGAAAATCGTATTCAGTAGCTGAAAAAGACATTTCCATGAACATACCAAATTCATTTTTACCCCAGCCACTAACTGTGCATCTCGTGGAGTCATATTCATGTGCAAATCCAGGAAGGCAAACGATATCAACGTTCTTGGCAGTATCCACTGGACTCGTCAAAATTAAAAGCGCAAAGTCATTTCGCAGCGATTTCGGATCATAATTTTCGTGAATTATGATCTCTTTCACTGTCCGATCTTGGCGAGGGAACAGTTCCTCCGACGTCTGTAGAGTATCCCGTTCGCCGGCTCGAATTTTAAAATCAGATGCATTTTCGCTACAACAGAAATTTGTCTTTGTATGAGTTATCGGTTGCAAAATTAATATTCACAAATAGAATTATTTAATTGAACCTTTAGCGCCCATAGTAAAATTAATTAATTAATATAATTAATACGATTGAATATTTTGCAATTAACATTTTTATTATTATCAATTTTGCTTTTATTACCGAAGAAATCCCTAAAAATCTCGGAAGCATTTTTTATGCAAAAGTTAGTTCTATAAAATTAAACGACCTTGACTTTGACATTGCCCTTGACCTTTCGAGTGACTGATGGCTATTTTTAACTTCACACTCAGATCTCTGCCAAAAATTACATAATTAATTACTTTAATGAAAAATGCAGGTGAAGCGTGACCTTGACATAAATCACCGTGAGGTACGGCGTTTGATTATAGATAAAAATTTTGTTTAGTAAATGTATTTTATAACAACTCTTGCATTATCAGAGATTTTTAGGTATCTTCATAATCTTTTTCGGTACTCCGTTTACGAGTCTAGTATGCATAAAAAGGTTTAATTAATAATATGTGTATTATTGATAAAACCTCTTTTAAGAATATACAGCTGAATAATCTACGCACTTTTTTAACAGTTAATTGACACACGCATTAATACTATAATCAATATACATGGATAATCCTTGTGGCACATTCACGTGGAATATTCATCTGATTTTCTCAATTAATAACGATCGCTTTATTTTAAAAGCGTTCGCTAAAATAAATTATTTTAAAATTTGCATTAAAAGACAAATAAATAATATAAAAAAAATAATATTAACCCGTAGACACAGTGGGCTGCAGTCAAGACGACTTGCCGGTGAATCAAAGAGCCGCCGCATCGATAGAGGTTCAAGACGTGCGCGCTGCTGTAAAGTACGGCAACCATCCAGGGAAATTCGCCAAATTTCGCCTCATTTTCGTTCTGACTCATAATGCGGAGTCCGACTCCGTCTATATTCTGAAATCCGCATCTTCTTTGGTCGCTCGGATGTTCGAACGCTGGCTTGTTCAAATCTTCGTCAAGTTGCTCAGGGCGCCTGATGTTGGGAGGCTCGCAGCACTGTTCCATTACACTTTCGCACTCGTATAGATTTCTAGAAGAATAATTAATAAAATTTCAGTATTTTTAGATAATTACGTTTTATACTTTTTAAGTTAAAAAAACTGCAAAGATTTTCGAGTTAAGTTGCATACAATTGTAATTGTAAAATAGTAAGACGCTCACCTCGGTTTTTTGATAGCTCGCATATCAATTAGGCCAGAACCATCGGTAATTTGAGATCCATCTTCGCACAGCCAAAATGATACACATTCGCAGCTCTTTTCATTATATACGCCCTCAGTAAAATTATTGGTATTATAAATCGGTTTCGCAAAACACCATATTGACAGCATGGAAAATATTAATAGCCGTAAAATTTTAAGCATTTTTGTCGGTCTGCTTCGATCAGTCTATTCAATTCTAATATTTCTGAATGAATATATGGCCAAAATTAAATAACAAACGCCGTAAATAAACATAAATCATAAAGGATTCAAGTCCCTATTAATTGTATATAGTGTCATATATACATATAATTTGTCAATCGAACACCTTTTTTTAACTTTTGAAGGAATTTTCTGTCAAAAATAGCAACACTAACAGCACGAAAAAATTGCTACACTCTGAATTTCTTAATATTTATGTTGACACCTTCTTAGTACATCATGCTCACTGATTAAGTAAGAAGTACCTATATATTTATCTTATATGCCGAACGTAATATTTGCAAAGGTAATATACATCCGTAAAATCGCAATATAATCTTGCTAAGGCAATTTAAACTTCAATAAATTGTTAAACTTTAAAATATTGTTAGGAATAAATAAAATATAAAATTTTATACTTATAGTTTAGTAAAATAAAAATCATTTCAAAAGTAACAACGTTCCTTACAATTAATTATGGATAAGAAAAATCATGCATGTTCTAAGTGTAATTTTATTTGTCAAATGTGCAAAGTATTTTTACAAAAACAATATTCAAATTACAAAAATAAATAATGTCTTTTAATTAAAATAAACCAGATTTTACTATTTTTCAAACAGTAATGATCACTTAACCATATTTTAAGTTTGTTTTTAATATACTCCAATTTGTTTACTAATATTGTAAACTGAACCTTAATACCTATAAGTACAACGTACAGACATTTTTAGTATAACGTTTATACTATCAAGCTAAAATATTTCTTTAAAGATCAAACAAACTCTGGAAAAACTTTTTGTTTATAACTTCACTTTATAATTTTGTGAATGAAGAAAGTTGAATTATGCAACAAGAATTACTCTAATACTTTTTTAAAGTGAATAATAGAATAATATATTTTTAAATTTCATTTAAATTTAATTTACTTAAGTGGATATTATCTTATTTATCATTATGAACTACATAATTCACACATCACATCTTTTATACTTTTCTTTAAATCTCTCTACACGTAAGAACTTTTCTTTCCATAAATAAATAGATTTGTATGTTTCCACGTATTTTCAAAAGACTTAGATATTTATGCAAAATCTACTTAGCAAATAAGAGAGATTTTCGTTTTTTTCACAGCACAAATTTGGATTAGTTTAAAGAAATAAAAAAAAATTCAGAAGGAACGTTTAACCTTCTTTTCTAAAAAGAAGTTAAAACTCCACCTATTGTAATGAAAAAGTACAAGATTCTCGATTTATATTTTCTTAAACATGTAAGGAGAAATCTGTCAAATCAACTTAATTTTCATTTTTGTTTTCTTGAAAAAGAAAAAAAGATTTTTAAACTTATTCATCGTTATTTTGCGAATTTACTAGAGGAAAAATTTGTGTAATTTTTCCTATAGCCTTTGTTCGACCTTCCCGCAGTAAGAGTCGCATTTCAACATGCAAGTACTCGGGATGGTTGAGAAATCTAAATAATACTGATGCAGTATCATTTGTTTGCAATCCACCTTCCTTTATATCCATTATCCCTTCGATAACGCATGTTTGTCGTACATTGCCAATGTGTACAGTTGCTTGAAATCCTGGATAAATTGCTGTGGCGTGATAAACAACAATTATTGTTGCCTAAAAATAATAATATTGTATTAAAAAACATGATATAAATAATAAAACTGATGTAGAATATTTTTCTTACTAACTTGGAAAAATAAAGTTGCACAAGGGTGATCTCGGATTGAAACCAACACCATTCCAGGACGCAAATGAGGTAACGGAGGATCTCTTTTAGAAGGTGGTGCCAGTGTTAAACTGGCACTTTGAGATGCTCGCACAAGACAGCACGGCGCCTTGTTACGATGCAAGCTAACGACTTTAACTGGACTAAATTCTCCATGTGGAGAAGGACCGACCAGCAGTCTTGTGCCTAAAGCAATTGCTCCTTTAACTAGTAATCCCCCCAGTACTGGCTCAGAAGATCCTGCAACCCTGAAAATAATTGCAATCGCAATTTAATACAAAGAAACAACTTTTATAAATAATAAACTATCATTGTAATTATTTGAAAGTACCTGAACGTTTCATCTATTTGAAATAAGCAAGCATCAGGATCTGAATTAGGAGGTACTGATTCCAATGGAGAGAGATCTCTAATAAATCTTGTTAATTCATCTAATCCTTCACCTGTCACACAACTGACAGCGAATACTGGTATTATGTCAAGATCGTTATTTTGCGTATCTTCATTGTTATTGCTGTGTAAAACAAAACTTTTATCGCACCCTTGTAGCCTGGCAATATTTTCTAATTGAGAGACAGTCTGACAAGGGTCACTATATCCTAAATCAATTTTTGTTAGGACTACAAAAAATGGTAGGCGAAGAGCCAAACATAAAGCCATATGTTCTTGTGCAAGTTCATTCACAGGAGGGGCTACAATTAGCATTACATAGTGAGGTGAATATCCTAAAAAGATTTTTTTACGTTATTAACTTTTCAAAATACAGAATACATTTTACTCATGCTAAAACAAAATAGTATTACCTGTTAGCCCTAATAATGTCGTCCTTAAATATTTTCGGTGACCAGCTAAATCAATAAAAGTAACCACTTTTGAAGCGTGCTCGCAAATTTCTTCCGCTGTTGTCATTTCAGCATAATTTAAAACATGTCCATTGTTATCAAAACCTATGATTTCATGAGAAATTGAAGAAGTTCGCCCTGTTTTAATTTCGTGTAAGTGGCGAAGCATATTTAATCTTGATCTCCCCCGTCCATTATCCAGTTCTCCTTGAGTTAATACTCCTGTAAGAGAACATTTAAATCATTAGAAAATTGAAGTTTTATTATTGTAATAAAGTAAATTATTCGAAATCTACAATACCTAGCAAGGTAGATTTTCCAGCATCTTGACATCCCATAACAGCCAGTCGTAAGTCAATTACACTTTCATCCTCCCTATCATCTTTCCTAAGTTTTCGAATTAATACTTCAGCAACTCGTTTCTGTTCATTTTTATTGAATTTAGTTTTCTGCTTTGTCTTATTATTACTAGATTTTGGATTAGTGAAACGCTCTCTAAGTATAGTCATTGTTGCTCCTAGCCTAGTTGCCATGTCCCTTAATGTTTTTAATGAGGCTTTCATATCATCCCTTGATAAACCAGCCAACTTTCCATTATCTTCGACTCCTAGAAGAAAAAATATGTAATTATATTTAGTCCCATTTTAAAATTTTAAAATTTAATGCAAGCTTTTGAAGAAATTCCATTGTGGCCAATTAAGAAAGCCAAAAATCCCCATGAGGTCATCAGGGGACATATTTTTTTTATGATGAAATCTTACATACCTATTTGGTAAATAGCTTCTCCATGACCTTCTTGGAGACGCCATTTCATTTGAGTCACTAGATGCTCAAATCTTTCACTGGATGGATTTATCAATTTTAATTTGTACTCTACATTTCCTTGTTCAGGTTCTGGAGGTAATCTGTCTTCTGTATCTTCAAAGGTGCTGTTACTTGATTCCGAAGTATCATTTTCTTCATTCTCAGAATCATTCCAAGATTTTTTGCGATTCGGCTTGGTCTCCCCAGTATCAAATAATTCTAAGAAGGACTCCATTGCTAAAACAAAAATTAAAATTCTTTGTAAATATTTTTTGATTATTTTAAAATAAAATTAAGATAAAATTAAACAGCATTACTATTTAATTTGCATATTTATCAAATTGTTAATCAAATTAAAATTTAAACTCTTTTTATTCAAACTATACAAACTACTTCTTAGGCACTGTTTGAGTAGAAGATGCAGACTGAATGAGCTCAAAGGCAGTGTACGGTTTATATACTCCCTTCCTCTCACATGGGAAATCCCTAGTAAAGATCTTACTCATTTATTGCATCAGAAACACCTTTGTTTAGAAAAAAGTTTCTAAAAAATACAATTCAAATTTCTTGTGAATTTTTTATTTTTGAATTTTTTATTTATTTTGTTTAAAATGTGGCTTTGCAAAATTTTAATGTTTATCAAAAGAAATTGTGGCATCATCTGTAATACTATTAAGCTTTTGTGCAATAATGTGTAATTATATTTGTCATGGGAACCATAATATCCTATTTAAAAAATCAGAACTTTTTTAACATATGTAAAAATTTTATAAAAAAAATTATTAACATTGTTAAACAATTACCTTTTTAAAAAATAACTTTCTGATAATATTCCTTTGTGAAAACAGTTATTTAAAAAAGAAGATATTTTAATCTCATAATGTATATATACATATACCCAACATATTTTCGAAAATAAGAAAATCATTTTCAATTTTCCATTTTTAGATCACATATATTTACAATTTTATTTTGAACAATATTAAAAAACTAAGCAATAAACCGTTATTTTACGTAAATTTTTTTTTTTTTAAATATGTACATCTAAATACACATATTTTTTTAATTAATTATATAACATTTAGAAAATTTTTGCGCAATAGTGACCTTAAACTTTCTATTTATACTCCAATCAACTTGCCACAGCTGTTTTGTGGTACTATATAAAACACATATATCTGAAATCAACAATAACAGGGAAGGTGAATCTTGCATCACCTCTAACTGTCAACTCTTATCACAAACATGTTACTAAAAATATGATTCACGTAGCGATTATCGACTTCCGATTTTTCCCAGATAAAATAATTAAAAAACACTCCATTCCCGTCCCACGACACTTAGTCCTTTACGACGAGTGAAAAGACAAAAAAATGAACTTGTCAAGTGTTTCGAAGAAAAAAAAGATAACGCGTTCCGATAAGCCACACACGCCTTTTGTTTTTTTCTCAAAACACACACCGAGGCAAGAGGAGCGCAAGGTTGCAGCTGCCCTAGGATGTTTTATGCGCTCCGCTTTAGCACGCATTATACACAAAACAGTTATAATCCAAATCGATTTTTACCTTTTTTCGGGGAATCAACCGTCGGTCCGATTCACCAGATCCTCATTGCACTTGCGGATCCCCGAGCGGCGATGCACATCTGGCTGGCGACGCGGAGCACAGCGGAGCCTGAAAGTAAAAGTGACAGATTGGTTTGGTTTCCAAACAATCGAGTCAACACGGAAAACACTGTCATTCGCGGGCTATACACTGGGTAAAAATAGAGCGCGGCGGGCGCGCGGAATTCGCCCGCCGAATTGATCGCATTTATCGGGAAGGCACTCGCGGTCGTCGGAAATGCCGCGCACTACCTTCGCTTCGGGACGAGGAAGAGAAATTTCGATCGAATTGAATTTTATATTATTCCTTTCGACACCCTTGAAAAACTCCGTTCGGCCATTTCCCACCTGGCACTGCTGCCAACGCTTGGCAGAAGAATGACGCTTAAAGTCACTGAAATTAATTTGTTACTATAGTTGAACTTGAACAGCTGATTCAGACTGTTTTGACTTTAGCCTTTTTGTCATCGAGTAAGAAAGACCCTATTTATCTAAGAAACAGTACTACGAGTGTAAAATATCACTATTGTGTCTATATGAACATATTATATTGATTTGACGTGAGAAACATCCCTTATTTAATGTTTTAATTTCATTATTTCAAGAATAAAGTTTTTGCTTCATTGAAATCTAGAGTATTTTGGTTTTTTATCGTCATTATTTGAGCGCGATATTTGAATAGCATAAATAATGAAATTAATTAACAATACTTAAAAGAACATTACATTGTAATTTTAATTAAAACTGTTTCTTCTCATTTCTAAGCAAAATTAATAATAAAAACACATTTAATATTATTTTAAATTACTATGAATTTATAAAAGTTATTCCAAAATGACTTTTTTTAATATAGTAATTTAAAAGTGTTAAGGTATTACATAGTGTAGTCGGTATAGTGTAACACACAAAGCTTAAAATATTAACTATTAAAATTATAATTATTTCAATACTGTTAGTACTATATATGTAATTCTACATCATGCACTGTCTGCTACGGCTATTCGCACGATCACATGTCGATGTCGGCATTTTCGTTTAGTATCAAAACAAAGTAATTGATTGATCATATCTGTTATATTTGGTAATTTTATTTTAAAAAATGTGAATTTTGATAATTATACATTTATTCGTATTTTTTTTATTCTTAATTAATTAAAGTTACAATTTTAACCAACATATTAAGAATTTATGGATGGTTCCTAACCTATAAAATATAATTGTGTATTTAATTTTAGGGAATTAATATAATTTTGTTGCAATGGACAGCAAAAAGAAGAGAAAAAATTACTTTTCAAATCAAGGAAATGACCAGAAGAAGAGAAAACGGTTAGCTTTAGAATGTGGAATGAAAGGTTTTCTATGCACATGCAATTTTCGAGAAAAAGATTGTGTTCGTGAAGCTTATAATTTGTTAAATGAGTATGCGGACAAAATTTTTGCTACAGAAGAGAAACAAGTATGTATAACAATATATTTTGCATTCACTTAAGACTGTTATTGAACAATAGATTTTATTAGATTGGGACTGTAGATGATGAAAAGAAAATTGAAGTGCCTGAAACAAACACAGAGGCAGAAAAATCAGAAGAAGGTGATAATAATGTAAAAGAAGAAAGTGAAAAAATTGAAGAAGATGAAAAAGAAACATCACTCCAAAAAGACGAGAAAGAGAAAGAGTCTGAAAACCAAGAATCGGAATCTGTGAAATGTAAAGAACAAGAAGAAGAAATAGAAAATGAAAGTGATGAAGATATTTCGACTGCTTTGAATAAAGAATTAAATGAATTGAAAGCAGAAGCTGTAAAACCACTGTCAGAAAAGAAGTTTCAGGTAAATATTATTATATATTTTTATGTAATTTATTGATAAAATTATACATTGCATAAGTGAATTTTCATATTTTTAGGTAGTTGATACTGGAGTAGCAAATGTTATTTTCATAAAAACAACTATTTCAGATCCCCTGCCACTTGTGACAGAAATAGTAAAAGATCTTTATGAAACAAAAAAGCAAAAATCTAGGTATTTATTGCGAATGTTACCTATTCAAGTTGCTTGTAAACCATATTTAGAAGACATTAGATCTAAGGCAGATGTACTTTTTGAAAAATACTTTGCCCAAGAACCAAAAACTTTTTGTATTGTTTTTAAGTAAGTATAAATTTTAATTTCTTTAAAAGTCGATTAATTTGTAAAGAAAAGTAAATGAAAATATTTAACTTTTTTATAGTCGACACAGTAATAGTAACTTGCAGCGTTCTCAGGTTATTGAAGATTTGGCTCAAATTATTTCAAAAAAGAACCCTGGAAATAAGGCTAACTTAAAAAATCCTGACATAGCTGTAGTAGTTGAAGTAATAAGAGCAGTGTGTCTTCTTTCTATAGCTCCAAATTATTTTACATATAAGAAATACAATCTCTTAGAAATATGTAACAAGAAATAATAATAAAACATTTTATTTTTAATAAAATTTTTATATACTTTAAAAAAGCACAATATTGTTTATATTATTTACAATTTTTTGTTTGTAAAAATTTACTTTTATTAAATGGTCAAAGTGACTTTCACTTAAAAACTACAATAAATATTTGTCATTATATGTGTATTATGTATGCTTTTGATTTATTAACTGATTCAATATGGCTAATGTATGAAATGTTTTTTGATTTTTTAAAACAGTAAAAAATTATGAAATTATCATTAACAGGTTGAGTGCTACACGATACAAATATGAATCATGAAAAATTTTCTTAGCAAATATAAAAGAATGAAAGAAAAAAATGTGTATTAAATTATAATCATGTCGTACATAAGACTGTTTTTGGCAAATTTTTAGCACTCAACCTGTTAACTATTAATTAATGAACTAAGTGAATAATTTAAAGCCAATTGATAAAAGAAAATGACAATTAACCCTTTAGTCCCCAGTGCTACATCTGAGAAATGAGATGTACTGGTTTATTCAAACTCTGCAATATGCTATTTTAAATAAATGAATACTGCAGAGTAAAAAATATTGTTTCAATTAGAGCATCAAAGGGTTAATGAACATTACTTTCTTTTTTTCTGAGAATTTTTTTAAAAGTAAACATTATTAAATTTAAATCCCATGCTATTCCTGAACCTATTAAACTTTATATTAAGCACAGTTCAACTAATGCCGTAATACATTATTTAAAAAAATATATGCATAGTCAGTAAAAGTTAAAGTTTGTCATAAAGGCCATTAGCATTATTATTTTCTAGAGCGCAGTAACCACACACAAATTCTTGAATGTAGTTAGGATAAAATAGAAGCACTTGATCTTGTGACCAGTGTATAAAAAGTAAAACTTCTGCGATTACAAGATCGATAGTTTTCTTATCCATTCTTACCCTAAAATCAAATTTAAAAAATTAAGTTTGATAATGAAGGGTAAATTGATTTATGAAAAAAAGCAAATTTAAAGTTTATATTACCATTTTGATCCTATATATGAAAATTCAAAGTTTCTGGTCACTGGCACTGTATTTGTGTGATTGTGAACAATACCACCATCTCCATCTGAACTTAAAATTATTCTATCAGTCTCATCATCAAAAGTCAATTCAATAAAATTATCTTTGTTAATTGCAGATAGAGAAAATTTAGGATTATTATTATCACATCGAGCAAGAATCAATTTTTCTGAATTTTTTTCAAAAGAATGCGATATGTTATTTGAAGATTTAATTGATCCAGGATTAAGTATGCAGGTACCTAAAAGAATTAATTTAAAAAATAAGTATTACTAACTCGTATCTATAATAATTAGACATTATTTAATAAATACTTACTGAAAAATGATCTTAAAACTGGATTATCCATGTACTTATGCAATCTGCTGCGGATCAAAATGCTATTTACAAAATCTCTATTAAATTCTGTAGGCATTTTTGCTCCATTCACAAATAATTCACCCCCTCGAGAATCTTTGGGAAAAGTTGCTATAATAGTTGTTTCATCTGATTTTGGAGTTTTATTGCTATTACCACCAACTAAATCATAAAGAGCTCTTAATCTTGTGCCAAGATGTAAAATGGATGGTGGGAGCTAAAATATTTATAAATTTATTGTACAACAATTTGACAACATAGTTATGAAAATGATTAAGATTAAAAATTACATTTGCATGTGTGACTGCCACTTTATATTTCCTTAATGTTGACATTTCCCTAGAAGCTTCATAACAAGCTTCGGTGTATGGAGTAAATTGTTTATCTTTAGATTGCGCTAAACATTCATTGTAAGGCCACACATCTCTTTTGCTTTCCATAATTTGTTCATCGGTTATTTCACCAACTAGATTTATTAGTAATGAAGATCCATTGCATTTTCCTTTAGCAGAATCGGCTTCACCCCAGCTAATATCTAATTTAATAGATGATGGATCACTGGGTTTAGTACTTAAGAAGTCCCAGTCCCAAGGTGTGTCTCTTTCACTATCAATGCATATCTAAAATAATTTTTGTCAAATAATACATAATTCTCTTAGGGATTGATTTTACAAAGTGATATAAAACTTTCATATCTACCTTCATAACTTTTTCTCCTGGAGCACTTTTAGTTGCTTTAATTTTTAATGAATCAGACAGCCAACTTGTTACATCATATGCAATTGCTACAGTCCACTGTTGAAGTACTTGAGGTTGATTCAGTATTCTCCTATTTAAAGCAAGCATGTGATATTTGTCTTTTTTCATGTATTCAAATTTAATCTATAAAAATAAGATTTATTTATGAAAACAAAAATTCAGTGATGTATGTATTTAAAGCAGTAAAAATGATGTATATAAATACTTCAGATGATAAGTCATTAATTGGTTCAATATATGCTTCAATACCACAGCTTCCTGATAGTGGAACATAAGATAAATAATCAAAGAAATGTAATCCAAGTAATACAGTTTCAAGCAACGGCCAGACTTCACAGTTGCTTTGATGAGATGCTAATACATCTGGTATCATAAGTTGTTCTGATAGAACTTCTTCTTCGCAATCAAAATCTTCTACTCCGAAAATTCCACCTAATTCAGGAGCTTTCAGAGTGAATAACGTATTTGACTAAAAAAAAAGATATAGTAATAACACGAAATCTTTCAATTTTAATTGAGCAAAAAATAATACCTTAGGTGCTTTTTGTGGAAAGCGTTTCACAGTGAATAACGATACACATTTTGGACATAGAGTTTTCAATTTTTCTTTTACATTAGCTCCTCTGATGTTAGTAGTTGTTCTAACATGACCTTTAATTCCTCCTCTCAATCTTTCTTCTGGTGTATTGTAAGTTAAAAACAGTTTCTCTCGATAACCAAAGGTTATATTAATTGGTAAATAACCATGAACTGATTGAGACTGAACAGCGGCATGCCATAAATCACTTATAGGGTTGTAGTTTTCTGTTGTTTTAGTTCCATGAATGGATGTTCTATAAAGACAATTTTTTAAATGGCAGTTTTTTAAACACATTAAATACTATACATAAATATTATTCACATAATTATAAAATTTTTACCTTAAAATTACGTGATTATTTCTACCATTTATTACATGAGTAAAGTTTCCTCTCATGGAGAAAAGAGAATTTGCAATGGCACCTAATCTAAGATTTGTACCTAAATCTGTAACTTGAACTGATTCTATTGTCAGTGGAACATGAATTCTTTGTTGATTAACATGAAACTCCATTGTTTGATAGGCACTGTAAGAATATTCTTGAAAAGATGATAAATCTAAAATTGTAAAGAAAATTGAAACTTTGATGCTGAAGAAACCTCAGTTTTGCATGATTCTAGAATTTTTAAACTTACATTTGAAAGCTTTGACTAAATTTGTTTGGTTTAAGTGTAAACATAACACAGCTTTGTCTTGTACTTTAGCAATAATTTCCAGATGTACAGGATTACCAGCTTTTGTGTGGTATTTGAATTTTTTAAGAATGTCTTCAACTCTTGTGGATAAACTCAGATCATTTAAATTCGTTGAAATTGCATGTAATAATCCTTCTACTTTTATGTACAACTAATACAAAAAATCATTAAAATTATTATTAGCTTATATTCTAGGATAATTTCTTTCATATCCTTCAGTTTATTACTTACAGAAACGTGATTTAAATTTAAGCCAGAACCGTGATTATGCAAAGTAATATGAGCTACTTCTGGTATATTTGTTAATGAATTAGCAATGACAACTCCATGAATTAGAGCTCCAAAGTGTCTCCGTGAATCTTCATAATCAAACATGTAATTTCCAGTAATGATATGTTGACTGAGCAATGGTTTTTTAAGAATTCTTGCAAACTGAGATGCCATTTTACCACTGTAAAATATTCATAAAAAACACATTTATTTTATATGCAAACTGTAATCACTTAAAAAGAAAATTAATTTAGACTAACATGTTAACATAACATGGGAATTTCGTTCGTTCTGCAGACTTTAAAGTTGTGTAAAAGTAATTGTAAAGATGCTGATTTGGCTCATCTTTTAAATACCAGTACAAAGAGATTAGACGACTTGGTGTTGGATCGGATACCGTCAGTAGAGTCAATGCAGCTATTCGCATCTCTACATGTTCTGATCTATTTACTAAAATAGGCCAATAAACAGGATAAATCTGAAAAAAGTTTATTATTTAAGAATGATTTATGAAAATAAAAATGTTTTAAACGTTTTACGCACCACATCAGGACGAACTGGTGCACTTGGTAGGGAGGCCCAAGCAGCTAGGACTCTAAGGTGACGAGACTCAGCACTATTTCCACTTGCTATTGGCTCAAGAAACTCAACAACTCGACCAAGTTGAATGTTGGATAAACCTTCTAACCAAACCATCTTTTTTTCATAATCCTTACTCTCTGTACAAAGGCAATAGTTAATTATAATAATTTCTTTTCCTTTTTACGAATATTTCATATTAGTTCAAATTAATGTACCTGTAAATTTGTCCAAATACAATTTGACATAATCATCAAGCATTTCATACGGACAGTATTTTAAACAAGTTTTGTATACTAAAGTTCCAAAAGTAAGAATTCCTGTATGCTGTACTTCTGGAGAAATTTTAGGGTGAAGATTAAGTAGAGGTTGGACCCCTAACAATAATTGTACATCAGGTTTACGAACGTGAAAGGGTAAATGCGTTAACAATTGCATTGCAGTTATATCCGAGACAGATTGCGACTGAATAAGCTCTAATACAAATAATGCTGATTCTGTTGTTCCAACTTGTGGTAATGCTTCAAGAAACATGTTTCTAAAATATTAAAAATTCGTATTAAATATTTATTGGGCATTTAATTTATTTTTAAAGTAAATTGTTATTCACCTAACAGTTTCTTCTTTATAACTTGTTCCAGATATATTATTATAAGCTAACTGTAAATCAGCTCTGTTCAGCATGCCTAAATAGTACAATAATACAGATATTGTTGTATTATGAAGATTGTTAATTTCTGTATCTAAACCTGGATTTTCGAGTCGTTGACTCAATCGATCTAAAAGTGAACTTATCTGCAAAAAAAGAATAAAATTAATAGGCATGCTATAAAAACAAATCTATTAATTATTTTCTGTAAAACGTTAAATTTTATCTTACAGTTTTAAAAACAACTTCTTTTTCTGGAGTTCCCCTGCCTTGAGTCAAATCATCATCTGGAAGTTCATGTTGCAAAGTTTTTATTTGAAGATTGTCTGTTTTTATCGTTATCACTTGTTCCTTTTCTGATATTAATTTAATTTGTTGACTAAAATTATTCAATCGTAATTAATGATTTTTTTAATATTTATCATCTCTGTAAAGTGTCACTTACTTGGTTACCATAAAATGAGCTTCACCAAGACTTTGGAAAGGTTGAACATATATTTCACCGGAAGCATTTACACTGTAAAGTTTAATTTCACCATTGACTATAGCTACATCGTAAAATCTTTCACTAGATTCTATAATTGGGTTCTACAGACATAATAACAAATGAATTAAGTAATAATTGAATGTTTAGGAATAAGGTAATAGTTACATACTTGATTGTTGTTGGGACAAGGTGTGTAGGGAACATTGCTCCAAAATCGATATGGATGACCTATACAAGTTCGAGGATCTACTGACTTACGGATAGTTCGATTAGTAGCAGATTCAGTTATTACAACATATTCCATTGTACACTTTCCATAATGATTAATCTGGATACACATGAATTAAATTAAGTATTTCAATAAATCAATATATTAATTAGAATTGTTATCTTGCTTTAATATTTTAAATGTCTAAATAAATTTAATCATTAAAAATGGAACTTTTTAACATTTAACTCACTTCAATGGAATGAAAAGCAGCTTCTGTTTCAATAGCAGGTAAATCAAGTTGAAATATTCCAGCAACACTGCGTTTAATATTTGTAGCCCATACAGCTTCATTAGTTTCAACACTAAAATTTTGAATTTGACCAGATTTATATTGAACTTTAAATGGTTTTTGCAATTCTTCTATAGATCCAACTATTGTTGCAGAATCATTTTTCAAGTCAAGCTCTTCGGCACCATTTGAAACTTTGGTTTTTAAATTTTGAAACTAAAATTATAAGTTGAAGTCATCATTTACTTTAACATTATTTATTTGTACATTTATTATTTAAAACATACCTGCATGAAAACATTGCTATCATCAACTTGCACTACAAATAATCCAGAGAAACCCCATGATGATTGTGCTTTTGTTGGCACCAGCACACCAGAACTTGCTTTTGCTTCATATTGGAAGACATATTCTTTTCCTGGTGTAAAAAACGCTTCGGCACTCCCCACAATTAAATAAATAAAAAAAATGGTCGCAACGTAAAAAGAAGTTGCACATTTCGAAGTATACTTTAAAACTTTTCTTCTCGAATAATCTACAATTAAAAATGTTTACATTAATAAAAAATCTAAGAAGAAGAAAATAAAGGAAATAATTATCTAAAAGAGTCGATGATCAAAACCCGTTTTTGTAAGCTTCCAATATCACTGGACAGAATAATTAAATTTATCAATGTTTAAAAAAACTGTAAAATTATGTTGTAATTTGCAAGATAATGTTGAAAAGTAAAAAATTCACCGCAGACGTAACAAAAGTGAAAAAAATTGAAATCAGATAAGCGACTGTTAAAAATTGCCAATGAACTCACTTTGACGCCTCATGTTGGGTGACAGGTCACGCAGCTACGAGCGGACTGCTCGATCGTGTACAAGTCCAATGATGACCTCAATAAGGCCGTCTTTTTTCTTCCTACGCCGTTTTCACTGATACTTTGTACGCGATCGGCGGCCAGAGTGAATCTCGTTGCCGGGAGCCAACAGTAAAGAAAAACGAACTCGGCCGGCGATGATGCCGCCGCGTTGATGGCAATTAGTTAAAAAGACGGATAAAGCGAGAACATTTTTTTAGGGGCCGAAAAGAGCGTGGCCCTGGGAGAAAGTCAATGCTGCAAAAGCCGGGAAAAGGCTCTGCGCGCTATTTATAGGCCGGTGATTGTTATAATAGGAAAACAGAGGATTAAGATAAGGTGAACTTTGACCCCTCACCTATCAGCGAAAGAGCGAGCGAGACACTATCTAGCTGACTAACTGAGGACGATAACAGAGACTTAGCACTCGTGGAATAGGCTTTTTTTCCTTCTTTATTATGTACAAGATTCAAAATCGAAGTATCTACAAGATATAAAATTGTTAAACGAAGGGGGATTGATTAATTTAAGCGCTGAATTAATTTAACGATCGACGAGCCCCACTTAACGCGCGCTTCGACCGTTCAAATAATTCCGTTGATTTACATCGTTGAGTCACTCGATGAAAGCGTCGACACTCTGGATCTTCGCGGTTATTTACAGAGGTTTGATTATCTTCAAGATTGATTTCGAGTATTCCCATGCCTCACTGTTACGAACGAAATAAAATAATTAATTTCACTTTAAATATTAGTAAACTTAAGATTATCTACTCTATATGTTATTTAATTAATCAACAAGTGGTTATAAAAATAATGTAACTCATAAGATTAAAAAGGAAGCCTTTAAAAACTGAACTGTTTAGAAGAAAATGTAAATAAACTTTGGAACGTTAAAATGTTCAATAAAATGCTATTATGTACTACCGTTTAGTCACGGATTATGTTTTACTTTGATATAAAAAATTTCATCAAAATACTTACTTGTGAGCTGGATTGGCTTGGTCAAGTTGGTCACTTAACTGTTTGATTAAAGTAGCAAACATTTTTAAGTGATCAATTGTTTCTCCTTGCAGCCACGCTCGTGGAAGTGTGCTCATAATCTAATTAAAAATAAATGATACCGTCAATTTAAAAAGTTTAAAGAATTTTAAAACGTTAAAGATCCATGAAAATAATTTACCATATTGGCTTTAACAAGCGCATCTGCCGGAGAAGATACACGCAGCCCAGCGAGAAGATATCTGTTCAATAATGATCCTAGAGCAAGATTTTTGAGTTTGTCATCTCCAATTAAACCTTGCCAACTGAGTAAATTTCGAAGTAATTTAATAGCCATAGCAAATTGACGTTGAAAAAACTGATGTTTCGGATCCATGACTCTAAAATGGTATAAAATAGGTTTGATCGAACGATTTCTTTTTAAATAGTTTAAATGGAAAATAAAAATACTAACTGTTTAGGAAATATTGGAATAAACACGTCATTTTCCACCGCTGACTCCATTTTTTCTATTACAGTATTAAAAAGAGTTTGTAATTGTTTGCTATCATCATTTAAATTAGGATAATCTCTTATTAGTCTATTAATTATTCCAACTAATCGAAGAGTTTGCGACGTCGACATGGGGTCCCAAATTTTTTCGGCAATTGCTAAAAAATAAAGAAATAAATTTATGATAATCTGTTGTAAATGTACAATAAATAATTATGTAAAATATTGTATTGGCTTACTTGTTAATTTTGGTATAACAATTTTTTCGATTGCTGAAGGAATTAGTCGGACATCAGGATCGCGTCGAAGAGTTTCTTCAGTCTCATTTATGTTTAACGCATATACAATTAAAGAATTGTACCATTTTGATCTTTCCAACTCAGAATTTTCCTAAAAATTGAAATATTTAGGTTTACAATTTTTAATTAAATATTATTTAAATAAAATAAATAAACCATTTTTAATTTATAATTATTAATTTAAAGAAATTTAAAAAGAAATTTAAATATGTATAATTTTAAGAATAAATGTTATTAACTAATAACAAAATAAACAGTCTTGTTTAAGAATAATAATTACGTTTGATGGTATAAAATAATGTTTAATTTTCGTAATAAATGTTTAAAATTATAAAATTAAAAGTTCACAAATACAAATGCGATTTTATATCGCTGCTCCTAACGAAGAAAAGCACGTTTCAAAAAAATGCATATTTTAATTTACCTCTTCCAAAACCTGATAAACTTAGAATATCATATGAATGATATCTCAAGTTTACCAGGTTCTGGAAGAATTTTACTTCTCTCTAGTGCTTTAAAAATGACAAACTAAAATAGGCTTTTTTTGAAATGTGCTTTTCTTCGATAGGAGCGGCGATATAAGATTTCATATGAGAGCTCATATGAAATTTGCGTGAGATGCCAAGTTTTGTTCAGCAATGCTAGAATTTTCTGAATACTTATAAATAATCTGTAAATTATATTAAATCAATATGTAAAATAGAGAAAAAATGAATTTTAGTTTACGTTGCGCTTGAAAGAAAATGCCACTGTTTAAGAAAATTTATTTTCATCCGCTTATTAGCTCACCCAAATAAAGTTAACGTTTGAAAAAACAATTGAAAAAAATAAAAAATCCATTAAGGGGTGCTGACTCTACAGAGTTATAATATTGTTTTATTCTCATAAGTTTCTCATATAAATACTAGGTTTTATAAACAGTGGTTCCATGAACCATGTTAATTGTAAACATGGGAGCAAAATTAATATTTACCATAATAGGATTCCATGTAATGAGTTGAAGCCGAACAATAGGAGAAATCATTTTAGGAATGCAAAGAGAAACGTAAGTATCATTGTAAGATTCTAGGTCAGTGGTTTTCCAGTTTTCCAGTTTTGACAATATTCCTCTAATGGTACAAAAGTCATCTTCTACATCCAGAAAAAGTTCTTTTGATTCTTTTTCGATTTCATCTGAAAGAATAATTTAAATTACATTTGTAAACATGATCTTATTAAGTAATGAAACCTAACAGTTTTAAAATAAGAATGTAGCCCTGAAATTTTCTACAAATAATCTGGATAATTCATGTCTATTTTCTGTGCATTAGTCGCGTAATTAACGTTATTTGAAAGTTAACTTTATTCTTTTTAAATCATAGGAATTTCATATGTAGTATAAAACTAAATACACAAGTACAAATACAGAATTAATTCACTTGAAAAGATAATTTTTTTTCTAACAGCGTGCACGAGTAAGAAACGATGCACTTTTAACATAATCTACTAATACAGGAATTACTTTAGGTTTTCATTTTATTTCTGTAGACAGATTATCTTAAAAAAATGTTTTTTACTTTTGTTAAATGCAAGTTTTTTAAATTTTAAAATAGAATACCTTTTGCTTGACGGAACAAAAGATTTTGTTGTTCTGTTACTTCATCGTCACTAGACATGCCATCCATATGTCGTGGCATTACGGGAGCCAATTCCCTCGCCCTTCGTCTGCGCGCTCTTCTACCTTCTCTTTCAGTAGCTCGCCTCATTCGTGCTTCATCTTCAAGAGCTCTTCTCATCGGTTGACCTCCTGAATTAGAAATTCATTAAAATAAGTTGCAAATTTAACAATTTAAATATGAGAGTTTGAGGAAATAACTAATTTTATTTCAACTCGAATAAATAGTAAACTGTAATATAGTTAAATAACTGACTTGCAGCAGTAGTAACTTCTTCTGCTTGATCTCTGGTATCTTGCCTTCGCCTTTCTATTAATTCAGTAGCTTTGTCTCCATATAATTCGACCCATCGGTTTTCCAGTGCAGTGATTAAAGGCAGCTAAAGATAAAAAAAAATTTTCATTAATATTTGCTAAAATAATTTATTAAAAATTGATGCTTAACCCCTTTATTGCTATTGAAGTGTATACATGGAAAGATATTTTTAGAGCACTACAGGAGAATTGTTCTAAGATTATTTTCATTAAATACAGTAATCTTAAGTCAAGTAGATTCAGTAAATTAAGTCGATATCTTTCCAATAGATTCCAATTTGTATCTTGACAGCAAAGGGATTAAAGTTGAATAACAATTGTTTCCATATTATTAAATTGTGGATTTTTGAGTTTAAATTCACAGGTTTTGCATTGTCATTATTAATTTTTTTTAGTAAGAGCACAATGCTAATAAAAAATTTTAAACAAGAAGTTTAGTGGTTTTACTAGATTTTTTTTAGTAATTAGGTTTTTCTTTTCATTTAACACCTTGCCCTTTTGAAATAAATTGCTTTTTTCATAAACATTGCTTGAATTTTTTTCTAATTTGTAAACCCACCTTCTCATTAAGACACTCTACCAAGTCAGTGACATACCCACGCAACTCTTGGTAATATCTGAAGCGCTGAGCCATCTCTGGTGCACGCATTTCCCCTTCCTCCAACTCTTTCTTACTTTGAGCCAATTCTTGTACCACTGCATCATAATTCAATTCATGTCTTCGATGAACTTCCCGCAAATTACTTAATCTAAAATTATACATTATTTTATTTATGTAAATAACATACAACAAATTAAAAGATATTTGTACCTTTCCATATTCAATATAGAAAGGTATTTTCTATTAATATATTTTAATCTCAAATAAACGGTAAAAAAACATTAAAAATGCCTTATTTAACCTCTTAAGTACCAGGAAAAACATTCTTAAGGGATTAGTAAGTCTGAATTTAATTTAATATTTTTGTTTATTTGTATACATCTTATTCAGACTATTTCATACTTTGAAATATTAGTTATGAAAATGTCCTTGGTATTAAAAAAATTGTTTTCTGTTTATTCCAAATCTGAATTTATAATTTAGTCTATAAACAAGACATTTTTACTTCTTACATATAATATCTACAATGATTAAATTTTATGCTTTAAATGATAAATACCTTTCACGCATTTTATTTAATACTTCTTCAGCAGTAACAGGAACACATTTTGTAGGATCTGGTGGAGCTATCATTGGTGGAGGTGGTGCTGCTGGTATCATATTTGACATGATGGTATGTGTAATGTGATTTGTACCAAATCCCATTGGATTATACTGTATCATTGAATCTTGAGCTGCTGCAAGCTATAAAAAATATATAAAATGAAATGATAAATTTTTTAATACTTTAAAAAGCAACTATGTAATAATAAGTTTATAATGTATTTTACTTGTGCTCCTGTAACTCCTTTTCTTATTTGCTGGGCCTCCCATTCCTCTATTTCAGGTGCACTCTCTTCATCAGATACTAAAAAAATTAATAGCAAGATTTATAATATTTGTGAAATATAAAATTTTATAAAAATTTAATGTTTTAAACCTACATTTAACTAATTGTGTTTGAGATTCAAGGAAAGCTTGTCTTCGTTTTTCTTTGTCTAAAGCATCTGTATTTACAGTCATATTTATTCTTTCCTGAGAATCATCATCACTACGGTCATGATCTTCTTCTCTTACCAGTCTGGAAGATCCAATTTCATCTCTAAAAATAAATTTCACAATTAAAAACTATAGGAAAGAAAAAAATTTATTAATGGATAAAAAATATCTTACGGTTGATCTTCTACTGGAATGTAGTCGTGCCCCAATTCTCTAGCTTTTTGTCGACGTTTTCTAGCTGCATGAATCATAGCAGCATCTGGTATACAACCACCTAGTAAATTTAATTGTATGTAATTATTTAATCAATTGACAAATAACGTATTAATAAATAGTAGCGACTAATAATCTTACTTTCAAGAAAAAATTTCATGTTTTCTGATCTATCAGCTTTTGTTTGAAATTTATACCCATCTGATTCTTCTGGTTCGTCTTCGGAAGTATAGTCATCCTTTCCTGCCGTAAGTGCATCACGACCATTCAAAATCATTGACCCAGTGTTTTTTATTTTTACCTATTAAAAAAAATTTCTATTTTAGATTTAATCAAGATTGAAATATAAGATCTATAACAACATTTTCAAGATTCCTCGATCAAATATAACTTTAAAAAAGAAAAAAGACCAAATACGATTTAATAAGACATCTCAAAGGTGCACTTTGGCTTTTTTTCTTTGCAACAGAGAAAATAAAACAGATTGGACTAAGTTTATTATAAGAACACCATAGAGATAGCTTACTACTAGATCATCTGTTTTTATTTCTAAATCTTTTTCCTGCATAATAGACATGTTCGATGAGTCAGAATCCACTTGCATTTTCCCTTCACCTTTCTTTTTTTTCCTTTCCAAATCAAGTTGTTTCATCAGTCTTCTGCTTCTGGAGGATTTCTTCACTTTAAAAACCTCGCCATCATCAGCTATAAATTAATATGAACAATATTACATTTATAAGAATTTAAATCAAATCTACATTTTAGATTAAAACAATATAGATAAAATCTGATAAGTAAGATATATATAATATATATTTTATATACATAGTGCATTAGTAAAGCAGTAAACAATAGATCATGTATTTCCATGTAGTAGAATGTATTGATTGCTATATTGAGCTGAGATAAATCAAATGAATAACTGTGTACTACAACAGAACTATGTACCCAATCTAACGAACTGTGTACCAAGTCAAAGCTGTTGCTCGACAGTATGCAAAGACGCAACGAATAACAAAAGGTAGTCAAATAATTCTACAATATGATAAAGAAGAAAATAATTTCAACTTTAAAGCCCCACATCATGATCAAAGTCTTAAAAACCAGTGCTTATGAGATACAAATGGGCAACGCACGGTTCACCGACACCCTGGTAACGCGACCTATTTACCTTCCTCCAGCTCCTCTCCGAAGCTGAGCAGCGTTTGCTTGGGCTTCTCCTTTTTCTTGGGCTTAGTTTTCGAGCTCGGCATGTCGTCGGACTCCATCGACCTGTTTTCGTTGTCCTCCTCATCGTCGTTGAAGTGCCGACGGCGAATGTTCCGCTTTGGCTTGTTAAACAGCGACATTTTGATCCTCCGGATCCTCTCTCACTCAGGCGAGCGAATCTTCCACGAGTCGAGGCGTACGGCGAACCTATCGTCCCCTCAGCGCTTTTTCATGATAATCGCTTCACATGGACGTCGCGGGAGCAACTCGCGAGGGCGGATAAGTTGACAAGAGAGGTAACCTCTAGCAAAATGGCGGTGATGCGAGCGAGCGGCTGCGGTGCTCTCCGGCGACCTCGAAAAAGTGAGCCTCGATCCTCGATGATGGTTCTATTTCCCTTTTCCTGCGGGCTTTTCCCCCCTTTTATTTCTTCAACCCGGCAGCGGAGAGCCCGATCTCTAATCACTGATAATATTTAGGGCGGAAATGCCTGCACTTCGATCGGTAAGGTCACCGATGATTTTGATCTTGCGGTTGGGTAAAACAGTTTGTCTAGGCACTTGTAAATCTGCAATGCCTACAGGTTATTGCCTGTTCGCACATATAAATAGGCTTGTATATCTATAGACATGGCCAGAGAGCCCAGACTCCACTCCATATCGTGGAAGCAGTCCCAGATGACAACAACGTGTTTTTCGTGAATTATGCACGCAACTTTGTAAAGTGAAAACATTTGTTATTGTGCAGTGTAAAAGTTTGATTTTTTACAATGGCTGAGTACGTGCAAAAGAAAATAGAGGACTTTCGTCCTGTACTTGAACAGTTAAAACAATTAGAATTATTTACAGAACAAGAAGTGCGGTAAGTTTTAGGTTATAATTTACTTATATTTTTTCATCTATAAGTATGCAAAATTGCGATTGCTTATGTCTTATTATTTTAATTTTTCGTACCCTTTTGCCGCTAACAAAGTCCTCAAATCCCTTTTACTAGAAAAAAGCAAAAATGTGTTATTACGAATTTTTTTCAGTGAAATAGATCTTTTACAACATTTTACTTAATCCTTTTTTTATATTGCTTTTTTTATTGGTATTTTTTTTGCTTGGTCTGTTTGTATAAAATGTCTACATAAATACGAGGATTTTCAGAAAACTAAAGAAATAAATCTGTCTTATATTCACGTAAATCCATGTATTTATATAGATTTTTGGTGCTAAATGTTACTCCGATTTATTTATAATATTTTGGCCAATTTTGTGCCATGTGAAAAAGAATCTTTCAAAAGTTCACTGCTCACAGTTATCTATTGAGCTAAAGATTGCTTTATAAAAAGTTTATTAACGTAAATATAAAAATTATATATATTTGATACAGTTGTTATATGTGTAAGAATTTTATTTGTAATGTATTAAATATTTTTTTTACTTTCAGAGATACCATAAAAAATATAAAGAAATATGAATATAAACTCCAAAGACATACTAAATCTAAAGAAGATTATTTGAGTTACATTAAATTTGAAATGGATTTAATGAAACTTGTTAAGCAACGGAGAGAAGTAATAATATATTTTAATTTTTTTAATCTTACTTACAATAATAACATATTATTATGGATGTTTAATTAATAATTTAATATTGTAGAAATATGGAATCACACAGAAGAAGTCTGATATTGATTTTACTATTGCTAATAAAATTAATCATTTATACAAAGAAGCGATATCCAAATTTCAAGATGATCTTCGATTTTGGATTGCTTATATGGCATTTTGTAAACATGTTGTATGTATTTTTTCAAGTTCATTAATAATAATAGTACTATTACATTTTTATTTTAATATTAAATAACTTTTCAGAAATTTCATAATTGTGTAAGTCGAATGATTGGCAGAATGCTTTCAGTACACCAAAATAAACCAAAGTGTTGGCATGTAGCTGCTCGCTGGGAAATTGAAGAAAGTAATAACCCTCAAAATGCAAAAAATTTCCTTTTAAGAGGAATACACTTTCATCCTACTTCACAGTTACTCTACACAGACATTTTTAAGTAGGCATCATATAAAAAATACAATAACAAAATTTCTTTTTAAATCTTTATAATTAACAAATTCAAATTTTTAATTTTAATCGTTGCAGATTAGAGTTAGATGATTATCAAGCTAAAATTAAAAAATCTGAATCAGATAAAGAAGGTGCAGTTTTAACTGCTTCAGATGATTCAGATATGCCAGTTGAATTAAAAAAAGTTTTTGTCACTTATGAGCAAGCTTTTAAAATGATTAAGGATATTAAATTTATAATAGAGCTATTAAATATTGCCCAAGAATATGAAAAAACAGAAAAATTACAAAATAGAATTGTCAGGTTTGTTAGTTTAATTGTTCATTTTTTTTTCTAAAATAAATTTTGACTTATTAAGTTTTGATTCATTTATTAGTGATATGGTCAAAGAGTATCCACATGAACCATTGATGTGGGATACAATGGCGAGAAGGGAACTGAAAGGATTGGTTCAACCATCATTAAATAACGAAGATTCTATGGAACTGGATACACAAGAGCCAACTTCACTGCGAGATCGCATAAGCAATTGTTATGAAGTTTATCAGACTGCAATTAAGAAAATCAAATCAGAGGAAATGTGGTCATTATTTATTGACTGCATGCTTGAAATTAATCAAGATTTAGATTCATTACCAAATTATAAACGTAAATTGCTGAAAAATGCTTTATGTCAAGGGCATCAAGCAAAAAAATTAAAAGAAAAATATTATTTAAATTGGGTAAGTTTTACTTGATTATACAACAAATTGTTTTACAACATAATATATTTAAAAACACTAATAGATTTTTATTGGTGCAGATTGATATGTTAAATATTAATCAAGTTGGTCAAGACAGTAACAGTAGTGGGCAAAGCAAGTTATACGAAGTGCTGTGTTGGGCCACTGAAGCTTTACCACAAAATGAAAGTCTTTGGCATGCTAAATTGCAACATCTTCTTAGTTCAAACAATCAAGATTTAGTGACAGAAACTTTTAATAAAGTAAGATTTTTTTTAGTATTTATAATATTTTTACAATTGCATAGATCTAATACGATTTTTTTAACAGGCTGTAAGCATCTTAAAAGAAAATTCACTTTCATTATGGCGACTTAAGTTACTTCACACGCAAGCAAAAAATCCAGAAAACTTAGAGAAATTTTTCCAAGATGCACTAAAAAGTGAGCCTAATATTTGTAATTACATGAAACCTTTTTACATTGAATGGCTTGTTTTAACAAAAGGTAAAATTTATAAATTATTACATTCAGTGCAATAATGTTTAAGACTAATTTGACTGAAATTAATTATTTTTAGATATTAATGCAGCTCGGAAAGTTTATGACAAATTATGTCTTCAACCACCTTTATGTCTAGAACTTCACAAAAAAATGGCTGCTTTAGAACTGTTGCAGCCTGAAATTTCGTTGCAAAATGCTCGTAAACCTTATGAAAAAGCCACTTTAGAATTTGGTAAAAAGAATACCGACGTATGGATGGATTACATAGTCTTTGAAATGAAGCACGGCGATCCACTAAAAGTATCTACCATTTACAATAGGGCTGTACATACTTTGGATTGGTCAATTGTAAAAAATTTCGAATCTGAATATGCTTTCAAGAAAGCAAATCCCGAAACGCATAAAATTTTTGTGTAAATAATTTAAAAGTAAATAGATTAAAATAGTAATTTAAGTTTTAATGTTGCAAATAAATTTTTATTTGACGTATTTATTTAGTGGTTGTAATATTTTTTCATTCACATACCTTCAAGTGTTATACTTTTATTAATTAATATAAGCGTTTTTAGTTTCTAAAGGAAGTTCATTACTTAAACTTGTTAATATAATATTTCTATCCGTTTCATTTTTAATTCGACTTCCATCTCTAACAATCAGAGTTGATCGCATATCCAAGCACATGACATCAGTGGTTAAAGCATGTTTTTTATTCTCCAAATCATTGTTTATACGATCTAATAGTCTTTCTAAATCAGTATATGTTGACCTAAAAAATGAAAGATCATTATTAATAAGCAGCTAGAGTACCTATATAATAATATGATAGATTAGGTATATTGATTATAAATTATCACTTAGATTTAACATAAAATAATACAATCTAATTTAAATTTTTACGGTATTATTTTTAGTTAGATAAATAATTATTAATAATTTGCTGCGATTTTTTTTAAATCACGTATAGCTTGTGTATAATTTCTATCTACAAAAATGATTTTTAATTTATTGATTCTGCAAAATTACATTAATAATTCAACATATATATCTCAGTAGTTAGCAATTATTGATTCATTTTTATAAAAAAATTAAAGCATAGTCGTTAAAACAATAAGTGCAGTTGCAGGTATCAAATGCTCAATTACGAGAACTGCCTTATAGCGACTCGTGAGTATATCGAGTGGTTCGGATAGATTCGCGCAACGAGACATAATTAGTATTCTCGTGGCATCAGTGAAGGTGTAATGTCGTACTCGGAGACTGCATTTGGGAATTGAAAAGTTTAATTTTAGTTATTTTATTAAAAATTTAATTAATTGAATGAACGCAAAAATTATCATATATGCCTCAGAAACAAAGGTTACTCCTAGCTATATACAATGCCAATCCATGAGGGTCATGCCAGAGCCAGTATGGTATAATATATATCTCAGTAATTGGTAATTATAAACCATTTTTATAACATAAAATATCTACAAATTAAAGTATATATATATATATAGTCGTTAACGAGGATAGTCGCAAGTCTGAAATGTTCCATTCCGCGGGAATGGAACATTTCGCGCGAGCCACGACTCGCAAGGGAGTATACCCTAGTTCACTTACAGTACAGCAGTCGAAGAGGTAACATCGCAGTGGACGCTCGGTAGTTACCGACTTGATCATTTAAACAACCGTACTTTTTAATCGTAAATTTACTTAAACGACGAAAAAGTGTACTTAAATATATCAAATTAGTTAATGTGAGTGAAATTATTATGAATTTCGATCGTGGCAAATCATAGTCTTACGAAGTATTCTTTCTATAGAGCCGTTGAGTAATTAAAATCGATTGTAGAATTTACTTTTTCAAGTCTCCTTTTTACCAAAAATACGCTGTATTTGGAATAATTTCATACGAAGGTAAACTTTTATAATTAATTTTAATTTCTTATGCACTAGGAGAAAATAGAGTCCAACAAATGGCGAAATTTAGTGACTCAACAGTTGTTATAGAATACTATATAGTTTATGAGAAATATAAATTTTTTAAACGACGTTAAATATGTAAATCCAATATAAAAGATGTGGATCTACATCAACACGAATCTAAGTCAGTTGTACTATATCGGTCTTAATAAAATTTCGAAAATAATTCGTTTTTTTTCTAAAATCTTGCTAATATTAAAATGATATGAATAACGTTAATTCAGTATAGGGAAACAAGAGATTCGTAGGTTTAATTTTTTCGCAAAGTTATGTGTTTCTCGATGCAAATAGAAAAATGAATTATTTAACGTATATGGATAATTAATGTACGTTCAAGCAACATATGAATAGCCCAAACTATTTACGAATCGTTACAAAATCATTTAGGGAAATCCGCGGCAGTGAGTGCTTTTTTCTTACGTGTATGATCAATCTCCCTTTAACTTATAGTTTTCATGACACATGATGTAAATTTAAAATTACATGAGACATTTTATTAAAATCTCTGAGATCTTATTAAAAAAGTACAGAGATAAATTAATTCCACAAATATTGTTCTTTTCTAAAGCTACCCATAAAAATTATTTGATATAGAATTCAGTATCTTTGTTTGGTTCTATATAAATATAGTCTTAAATTTGGTTTATTTTAATTAAATAATCTGTATATAAACATATTATTAACTTATTCATAAAGGTATTAACATAAATTTAAGTCAATATTACTTGTAAATATCGACAATTGCAATAATAAAGTCAATCTTGTATCACCTATTACTTTTTTTATTTCGATTGTTATTCGGTAGTTTAATTCCCTCTCAGAAACACAATTGTTAGTTAATCTGTCTAAATATTTGTTAATCATATTATTATAAACTTCCTCTTATATGTATTAACATAAATTTAAATCAACAATTCGTATAAATGTCCATAAGGGCAAGAGGAGAGTCATTTTTGTACAAAAATGACACTTTTCCCATACTGATCCAGTATTCTTTAATGATTTTTCCTGACTAAACTATAAATGTTATAGAAAAACTTATACAGACTTTTTTGTTCAGTATTAGTCAAAGAATCTACCAAAATTTTTTCGGCCGAAAATAACTACTTTTTTACTACAATTTGTATATGGCAATATGTTAACGTGCAATAAGCAGCACCTTTCCGTCGTATTTTCAATCGGAATCATTAAATAATCTTTATATAGATGAAGTAAAATATACAAAGGAAATGTATAAACATAAATTTAAATCAACAATTCGTATAAATGTCCATAAGGACAAGAGGAGAGTCATTTTTGTACAAAAATGACACTATTCCCATACTGATCCAGCATTCTTTAATGATTTTTCCTGACTAAACTATAAATGTTATAGAAAAACTTATATAGACTTTTTTGTTCAGCATTAGTCAAAGAATCTACCAAAATTTTTTCGGCCGAAAATAACTACTTTTTTATTAACAATGTATACGACGCTATACGTTAACCGTTAATAAATGCATCTTTCTATTGCATTTCCAGTCGGAATCTTTAAATAATCTTTAAATAAGCTAAACAAAGTCATAAATTAAATGGTGTAGCCCTAAAAGTGTCAATATTAATGTAAAAATGGGTTGAAATCATGTCTCATTGGTAAAAAAAGCAGCGGTCGGCGGTGCGGCGGCCGGCGGCGCGGCGGCGCGAGCCGGCTTCGTAGCCGCGGGATAGAGTCAGTTGGTGCCTGGCCGCCGCCCGAGAAGGACCATGAAACTGCGTCACTTCACTTCACGATTTCGAGTTATTCATCTGCAAAGGTAGTGATAGACATTCTTATGCTATTATAAATGATATTATTTATATATTTTACGCTCGCTTTGTAACATTTTGACGCAAACCCTGACTTCAATGTAAAAACGGTTAGATTTTCAAAATACAGATAGTTTGATTGAAAAAATTATAAAAAGTGCTTAGATTCGTGTTGAACAAACAAGTCTTAACAAATTTTTCTATAAAATTGAATAGATTAATCAAAAAAACTGATTGAATTGGTCTCGGAGTATTGGACTAATATTGGTACAGTGTCATTTATGAACAAGAGTTGCTGTTTTAAGGATTATTGACTTTATTATTGATTTTTGTGTACAATAATGGTTTAAACTTATATTGTACCTTCATTAATTACTTAATAACATTATTAAAGATTGTTTAATTGCTGTAATTAACAATTATTATGCTTACTGGGCGAAATTGAACGTTTAACATGGCGTCAACTTATAAATGAATTGATTCATATTCAATGGTTAATAATTGCAACATCTTAACAATGTTATTAAGTTATTATTAAAGGTATTGGTATAACTTTAACAGTGTGTCTATTCGCACATAAATCGACGTATTATCGTCAACTAAAGTAAGAAATTCTCCTTCACTATCTATGTATTTATGTGAATGTAAAGAGAATATCCACTTATATCTACGTATTTACGTGGATATTAAAGGAGAATTTCTTTCCTTAGCTATCCTACGACCATGTAAATCCATGTAAAATACGACGATTTATGTGCGAATAGACACTGTAATTTTAATTGATAATAATGACAATTCTACTTTTAAACAGCAGACATAGTATTGTATTACACTGTGCCTTTAAGAAAAGTTAACATTTAGTACACGAAATCTTTCTGATGTTTTGTACAGAGAAAGAGAGAGGGAGTGAAAATGCATACGAGATCTGCAGATGCCAAATTATCCAGTTGATGGTGATGATGCCAGATGATTAATCCAGATGGGCGTTATTTCTGGATGTAAGAATGTAAGTTATCACCTACATTTTTCAGCATTGAAATGACTAAGTCTATGCTATATGTGGGATGGGCTATTGTTACACTAGAGGAACATGGCCAAAAGCTACTTTATGCAACAAGAGCTTACTTTAAACAAAACAAATCCTTGTATTAAGTTTCCCTGAAATAGCTAAAGTAGTACAATTTACGTTTTGTTGTCATGAACTGCTCTGATCTTTTGTGAGCAATTGTTGATAGGTAGCTCTGGCGATATTGATCATTGCTTTGTATTTTTATTGGATTTATTATTAAGTCAGAATATTTTAATAAAGAAATACTCTTTAATTATTTTGAAAAATATTAAATTTATGTCTCCTTTTTAGGAAAAGTAACATTGGTATAAAATGAGCAAGGAAAGAAGGGAAATGCCAAACGGACAATATGATCTAGTGTAGCCTGCAGCACTGATTGTTCCGTTAGTACTAGACCAGCACCAGTAAAGTATTTCAAGGTACATATAAAGATATTAAGGGACATCTTTGTTTTTTTTTTATTCTTTCTACTATTAATCAAATAAAAAATTTTCAGTAATTTAAGGTCCAAATGTATGGGGTATACCTTGCCAGCTGTGGTGAGCTTCACCCATGATGTACTTCACAAGTTCTGAAGTTGTCAGTTTTTACAAGTTGCTGCGAATAATTGGTAGGTAGTACTAATGATTTCTCATTATATCTTTATTATATTGTATTTTAAATTTAAATTTTTAAATAAAGAAGGATTCGTAAATCATACTTTAGTTCTAAAAGTTTTATTTTTATTTAAAATTATGACTTCTTTTTAGGAAGAGTGATGTTTACTTTAGCGGAGAGTGGAGCAAAAAGAGTATTAACTGACAACAGGGCTTTATGCACCAACACTGAATGATCAGTTGGTGTTATATGATCTCCACCCAATGTGCATATAGGATTTGCGGCAAATCACTCTGCAGCTTTCCAAGCTGAATTTAAAGGTAATACCTATTAAAAGATAGCTGTATGGATATTATTTTTTTATCCTTTAAGTAATAATAATGAATAAAATTAAAAATTTTCAGCGAAAGGGCTGAATGCAGTATTTTGCACCAATTGTAGTGTGTTGCCCTAAATAGTGGCCCTAATAGTTAATTATAGATTCTGCCTTCACACTGGCTACTTATGATATTCTATTAAAAAGCAAGAAGAAAAGCAACGCTTATTGAATACTACATTAGATTGGTAAGTAAATGTTCAATTAATTTTTTTGACATGAATGCCGAAACTGTATTTTTCATCTTTTTTATTAAATTTAAAATTTTTGATTAGTTAAAATTACATATTTGTGATTAATTCTACTAAAAAAGATTAAAGTAAAATATATATTTTTTGTTCAAAATAATTATTATCATTTATACAAAACAATGTAAGGTCTCTAATCTACAATAAAATTAATATTTTTCTGATATTTTCATACAATACATAAGTTAGTTAATACCTTTGAGAACTCTGTTACTCTATTTAAAGTTTTTTGCAATATTACAATAATTAACGAAAGTAAAATATTGGCCTGGAATGTCAAGTTAAAATAACATTTGTGAAAAATTTTATTTACTTTTAAAATAAGATAAAATTATGTATAATTTTAGTGCACTTTTAAATAATCAAAATAAAGGACCAGAAAATGTGTGCTAATTATAGTAATATATATAGTCTTAAATTAAATATATATATATACCATTTTATTCTTTTCTCAATAAAATTTGATAATTGACAAGTCTTTATGAAAATTACTAGGTACCTTAAAAATAAGAGCTAATATTGAAAGAAAATATATTTATGTAAAAAATTTATTTTCTATGTTGCACTTTAAGTTTGAGATTTTATTGTTTTAATTTTTTATGATTTGGTCATTTAAAAAAATGCTAACTTATCCTCTGCAATTTAACTTACAAATAAAAAAATAAATTTTGTTATTAGGAATCATACTCTTTTAAATGTTTTTATACTCATTACATGTTAAAATGACTAATTTCTGAAAATCGTGTTGCAGATCTATCTGATCGTTTGAAAAGAAGACCGGATGTCTGCTACGAAGCGGAAAAAGCTGTTGGCAAATTACTGTGATATTTAAGTCACATGTAAGTTGACTTCAGCTTTTTCTGTGTACCATGGGCTTGCGGTCTTCGGTGTCAATTCGAGCTCAACTGAGTGGGGTTCGAAGGGATCTCCGAGAGTGCAGGGTACAGAAGAAGACGAGGAGGCCAAGCAGCCATCGTCTGCACCGTGGGAATCCGCATTGATGAGTTATTAATTTACTCTCGTGCATGCATATCAACTCTTTTTCTTTTGTTTCGCGTGATTTACCTATTCCTTATAAAGGACAAATACTATAATAGTTTTAAATATTTAACAAGGAACAACAGTAGAATAATATTAGAATATTAGAATTATACTACACTGTAGAGATAAGATATTACATTACTCTGTGAAAAATAGTTAAAAATTCGCGAGTATTTATTAAAGTAACTTGTTAGTCTATTAAATTTGATTGTTTATTTTTAGTAGCAATGGGATGGTTAGTTTAAATTTTTTCCGGTTTCCCATTCGGTTTCCCCAAAACGGTGCCGCCCGAAAGCTGTGCACCGTTTATCAGAGCTCTGTAGAAAAACTTGCCTCCGAAGTAAGGTATACATAGAAAACAATGAGGTATATATAATGGTAAAAAAATGGTGCTAAAGTATTGTACACGTACATACATTTACAAGGATTCAGAGCTCTGTTGTCTTCCTCCCTTTTCTGCGAATAGAATCTCGCTATTGCGCGTTAAATTAATTGTTCGCTATTGCGTTAATATTGCAAATGAATTAAAATTTGAATTCTTGTTTTTAAAGTAAATTTTTAAATTTAATTTTGATGAAAGTTTCGTTTAGAAGTATCTTTAATGTCCCTTGAGAACTATTTAAATTTAAAAAAAATTGTAAAATTGAGTTTAAATTCTTCCCATATTCCCATTTTCAGGATGGAAGAAACTATGTGGTTGGAAGTACCACCTCACTATCATCGAAAACAATAGTTATAAGTTACAAGAATTTCTTCGCAAAAAATTATTTTAAAGATGTTTTTTTTACATGATAAAATCTGATAAATAAATATAAAAGTGAAGAGTATCTTACTCTTCACTTTTATTTGTTTATCAGATTTTATCAATTTGTAAAAATAGTACATTCCGATACAAGTGCGGTAAAGTAGATTTTTGTCTCGTGTGATGTTTACGCCCGAGCGAAGCGAGGGCGGAAAGGCACACGAGACGAGAATCTCTTTACCGAACATGTATCGTACGGTATTTTTTGCTACGACGT